>PVJX010006328.1:0-78547 GCA_004027295.1 Dolichotis patagonum
CCCAGCTCTGCCTCCCATGACTGTGTCTCCCTTCAGTCAGCCGCCAAAGAAAAATGACACTAGGCTGACTATTCCAATGTGCTCTGCCAGTTTCCCTGGTAGATTATTTGTTTGGCTATGGGCATTCCTTTATTCAGAGACAAAAAGCAAATGATAATCGCCTTGGGAAGGCATGCGAATGAAATGACACAAGCACTTTTTAGATCAATGAGTTATGTGGAGGGCGCATCCTTGAAATGTGCCTGAATTCACTTTATTTCCTGCTTTTCATGGCCATTTATTCATTTGCAGTACACATTTGCTGTGCACAATGATCATATTTAGCACAGAGAATTTGCACCCGTACACAACATATCTCAATTCTTTTTTTTCCCCATTCCTCGCCTCTATTTACAAAAACTGTTTCCATTTTTATCCTTCAATTCTCTCTTTTAAAAAAGAATCCCTCTGCCCTCCTTCCTCATTCCACTTTCCACTTGAGAAAGTTCTTCCTACCTCCCAATGGCCTCTTTGTTTACACTGTGGTTTTCTCACAGGAGAGAAACAAAAGGTATGGTCTGTTCATCCCTGCAGCTCCAGTTTCAGGAGATCGAACTCTTGCATAATTTTCGGGGTCTCAACTCCTCCAGTTCACTGCAGCTGTAAATGCCGGAATGGTCTCACAAACTCAATTTAGCAGTTTTTTCAGTGTTTACCATTTCATTCAGCAGTCTATAGGCACCTCCAGGGTAGGAGCAGTTCATAGTATAAAGGTAAGCAAAATTCTTTGCATGAGATTGCTGTTACTTAGCTAGTGATTAAAAACTGAGAGCTACCATTTCTCACAAACTGTAACATACCAGAAGCTTATACAAAAGACATGCACGGAGACATCTCTGACAGTTGCCATAGAGGTTCAGGGTGAGCTTCAGTGACGCTCAAAGATTCTTATTCCCATTCTTTCCAGGCTTTGGGCTGAGCATACATACATGAAACACACATGAAAAGAGGGTAAATGCCATTTTTCATGAATAAACTTTAAATTTAGAGAACATGCCTTATACCAACTCAAAAAGGGCTCCTACTTCTTCCTCCTAGATTAAAATCCAGCTACACCTGCAGCATGAAGCCAGTTTGACTACACGTCTCAGTTGTAGACAGAGAAGCTAGAAGGAAAAAAAATGCATCTTCCTATCCACAACCTCCCTCAGGCTTCTGGCGTGAGATTGAGAAACTGCAAGAAAGAAACGATACAGGGCCTTTTAAGAGTGAAGCATTTGCTCTTTGTCTGAGGAATAGCTGGAAAACATTTTCCCCACTCTGTGGGTGTCTCTTCACTCTGTATGTGATTTGTTTTCCTGTGCAAAAGCTTTTTATTAAGATGTGAGCCCAGTTGTTGATTCTTTGCAACATTTCCCATGAGACTGAGGTTTTATCCATAAAGCCTTTGTCCACAACTATGTCTTCAAGAGTTTCACCTATTTTCTCTTTCAGCAGTTTTATTGTTTCTGTTTTAATATTTAAAACTTTGACCCATTTTGGCTTTAGTTTAGTGCATGGTATGAGACATGGGTCTAGTTTTAGTCCTCAATGTGTAAGAAGCCAATTTTTCCAGCACCATTTATTTAAGAGACCATCTGTTTTCCAGTAAAGGCTCTTGGCCCTTTTGTCAAAGATAAGGGGGCTAAGTGTGTTTGGAGTTGTTTCTGCATTTTGTAATCTAGACTAAATGAGGTACTAAAAAAAGAGACCCCTCCAAATTTAGAGATCAGTGCAAACATGCACATGTGAAATGAAGACACTTCTCAGATGAAGAAGTAAAAATGAATCTATGAAAAAAATGTTCAACATCACCAGTCATTCAAAAGATGCCAATTAAAACAGTGCTGAGATTTCATCTCACTCCAGAAAGAATACCTATCATCAAAAAAATCAACCAATAAGGCTGGGGATTTAGCTCAGTGGCATAAGCGTCTGCCTGGCAAGCATGAGGTTGTGAGTTTGATCCCTGGTACCACACACACAAAAAAAATATCAACCAATAACAAATTCTGGCAGAGCTCTGGGGAAAAAAGAACTTTACTGTTGATATTAGTGAAGATTGGTGCAACCACCATGGAAATCAGTGTGGCAATTCCTCATAAAACTAAAACTAGAGGTTCCACTTGGCCCAGCTGTTCCCATTCTTGGTATCTTCCTGGAAGAATCGAAAGCATCATACCAGAGCAACATATGCACACCCATGCTTATGGCAGCAGTTTGTAATAATAGCCCAAATGTTTACCAACTGATGAATAGATAAAGATGTGGCTTTTTTTAAAATACAAGTAATACTACTGAGCCATACAAGATAAACTTGAGGCATTTCTAAGTAAACGGATGCACATTGAGGCCATACTCATAAGTGAAATAAACCAGACACACATGTGTGAATATCACCTTGTTTCTCTGGTGTGAGAAACTGAAAATATAAACAAGGACCAAATGTATAATGTATATTAGGAAACAGGAAGAAAATGTTCAAGTAGGAAGGGAACTAGGGAGGGGAATGGGGAAACAAGAGAAAAGATGGAAAAAATGCTTTAGTAAATGAGAGGGAAGACGGGTTGAAAAGAGGTGAAATGAATGGGAATAAAAGAAGAATCAAGCTAGATCCTGTATGGGTACAAATTCCCTATGACGCATGTGACACTGTCTATATCTAAAAAGTACCAGTAAATTTGATTTTTTTTAAAAAGAGGCATTTGTTGGCACTGTCATTTAATGAGATGAGCCGCTCATGTTCCCGGGGAAAGAGAAGTAAAATCAGTGACTGGAAATGGCACCCACGATACTTCCCTTCCCCGCGTCAGGTGGAAACTCTCTTCTCTGACACTGTGTGGGGCTGAGGGGCCACAGCGTGAGCAGACGAGTCATGCTCACTGGCGCTGCAAACACCACCTGTGCCAGGTGGTGGGCAAAGTGCTTTATCTCATTTAATTCTCATTTAATTCTTCGAGCAACCTATAAAGAGTATAGTTGAGCCATTGCCATTTAAATTTATAGACACTGTGCTTCAGATAATGAAGTACTGTAACACTTGTTGACTCTTTCATGCTGGCAAGGATAGGGATCCAACTTAAAACCTGAGTCGAAGTCTCAGGCTACATTCAGCCTGCTGCACAAACTATAAATTAGCGTGTCCTGACCAGAGGTAACATAGTCATGATATATGAAGACTACATGTGTGCTGTTTATGCATGGGATAGGCATCCCTAATGGATAACCATGAGAATCTAAGTCTTACTGCCGTGGAGGTGAAGGTAAATATAAATTTCCTGATAATGCAATGGGTACATCTATTTATTTGTATTATTTTAGGCTTCCTTAGAACATACTTCATTCTTTATAATATACGCACACATACATACACCACATGTACTCGCTTCAAGCATAAATGTTTGGTTTGCATACCCAGCTGGAAGGAAAATTATTACCTACAGACTAGCTCATGTATGTTGTTCTGCTTCACCCTTGAAACATTTCTTCTTGTCCTGAAGCTTGGCTTTCTGGGTATTTGGTAGGTATTGAGCTCTCTGAGGGACTGACTTTATGTGATACACGGAACTCTAAATATGAGGCTTTACAAAAAAGGAAATAAAGATAACAGGAAAGAGAGGGAATTATTGTCTCATTAAGCAGATGATAATTGCAATTATTCACCAAGAATTATGAATCACAAATGAGGATAGCAAAGTCAATTGGGAAACAGTTTGGCTATAAATACTCATATTAAGCAGCCTAATGAAATCTGCTTTGCTTTAGAAACTTCCACTCTTGTTTTCATCAAGTGTTTTGTAGAAGTGCAAATCTTGATGAATATTCCTGTTATTTGCAGCACAGGAAACAGAATATATTATAATAAGCAAGTTGGTGGTTTCAAGATCTTTGATGGTAATAATATCACCTCCAGTTCAATTGCACAGAGTTTTCAGGATAATTTTTCACCCAAAAACATTACTTCATGTGAGGCATATTATAAAGGGAAAATTTCTATTAAAAATGTACAGCTAAGGAAAGCATATTATAGGAAAGTGTGATGAAAGCCCTGAGGTATATTGTCAGTTACTAGAGTAGAATCTGGAACTGTTAGTCTCCAAAATGAGAACATTTTTTCCCTTAATCACTCACTTTCAATATTAAATGCTTTTAGTTTTATGTAGCTAAAAATTGGACTCAAATTGACTTAGACATTAATAGAATTTATTGATTTATGTAAATAATAAGACTAAGTTTAAGTCAGTAAGGATGATAGTTTGATCTAGTAATTCAGAAACCATACTTTCCTTGCTGTCTTTAGTTCTTGCCTTTTTTGGCTCAAGAATTATTCATTGTACATCACAGCATGACTATTAACACCTCCCAGGAGAGAAACAGAGTGGCAATTCCCAGGGCCAGAAGCATAGCAGCATCCAGCCCCACTCTCAGATCCTGGGTTTTTCTCAGAACAGCAGACCCTGGATCAGTAACAGAGCTGTGTCCATTTGTGCCTTGGAGAGTGGAACTGTGTCTTAGGTGCCTCAGTGCTGCATAGAAAGACTGTGAACCCCAGAACCCAACTTTACGGCTGTTCCAAGTCCCTGGCTCCTTGCATTGCTTTGGTGTCTCCCTGTCAGACAAAATCTAAGACAGACATCCCCTTCTTGAGAGGAAGACAAGAAAAGGAGAATCTTTAAGGACCTTTTCTTAATAATCTTGCCCTGTAACCTACATAAATAGTGTCACTGGTGTCATTCTAAACCATTGAGGCTCCTACAATAATCATTGTTGTAGGTCACAACTGAAGATGTACAGAGTTTACCACTGAACACACAAGAAACCGCAGTCACTGTACCCTGCCCAGTTGGCATTCTCAGGAACATCTGCAAGTGAAAATCTTCCCCTCCAAAAGGTGACTACACCAGATGCTAGACAATTGCAGAAAAAAAATCAAGGTAATATGATATCACCAAAGGAAAACAGTAATTCTCCAATAAGCGACTTCAAACAAGTGAAAATTTACAAAACTCTTGAAAAGAAATTACAAATAATGATCATAAGGAAACATAGCAAGATACAAGTGAAAACAAATAGTCAATGCAATCGGGAAAACAATTCATAATCTGAGTGATAAATGCAGCAGAGATAGATATTATTTTTAAAAGCACCAAATATAAATTTTTGAACTGAATAATTCAAAGAAATGAAAATAAAATTAGGACCTCCAACAGCTGGATAGAACTAGCAAAAAAAAATTTTGTGATTGTGGACTTCAAGATAGGTCTTTTGAAATGATTTAGACAGAAAAAAGGATGAAGATTCACAAATATGAGTGCCCTGGCCAAGCCTGTTGACCAAGGCAAAGCTCGTTTCACAGTTCTTTGCCATGGATAGCATAGGCATGAAGCTACCTACAGACCTACCTGATCATGCATGAGGTCAACACCCAGCATGAAAAGGTAAGCCCAGAGAGTTGGCATCTCCGGGAAAGAACGCCCAACCTGTGATAGCCCAGGAGAACTCCATAGCAATTGTAAACTTCAAAAACAGCATGAGATTTTACTCTGAAAGCAATTCCTTCCACATAGCAGGCTAGAGTTGGAGAAGAATATTGACAAAACACCAGCCATATTGGAGATGGTTTAATAAAGAGCCATTTTGAAAGGGGCTTATTGTTTAAGATTGATACACAGAACAAATTCACTTCAGGGTTCCCTGTGTTACTTTACCACAGAGACTGGGGAAAAAACAGCTCCATAAGAGAGTCACAAAGAGCCTGTAACACAGAGGTCTAGAATAGACCCCATGAGGACTTTAAGCTCAGGTTGGGAAGGACATGGGGCACCACCCTCTGTGTGAGAAACCAAGCCCACTGACTGTGTTTTGGATCAGTAGCTGGATGTGAAAATAGTACCATTAAAAGTCCAGAAGTCTGCTTAAACTCCCTTCTCATTGCCTGACCCCCCCAAATTAATATGTATTATACAAGGTAACAGCTCACCAGGAAGAGATAGTAATTATAAATATATATGCACCAAATACCAGCACACCCAATGTCATAAAACAAACACTAATGGACAAAATTGATCAGATAAACTTCATAATTTTTATGGGTGATCTCACTACCCTACTCTCACATATGCACAGATCAACTAGATTAAAAAATAGACAAAGAAATATCAGACTTGAACCAAACCTGTTTGAACAAATAAACTTAATAGATATCTACAGAGTCACACAGTAACAACAGAATACACATTCTTCTTAGAAGCACGTGGAACTTTCTCCAAAACTGACCACATGTTAGCCCAAAAGCATGCTTAAGTAAATGTAAAAGAACTAAGGTTATCTTGTGCATATTATCAGATCATAGAACAATGAAATTAGAAATAAATGCCAAGAAAAACCACAAAAATCATGCAAATGTATTAAAGTTAAACAATACAGTATTAAAAAGTCAATGGGTCACAGAAGAAATGAAGGAAGACAAATAATAATTCTAATACAACCTACTGAAACCTATGAGATACAATGTAACCAATTCTAAGAGGAAAAGTTACAGTTATGAATGCCTACATCAGAAAATCACAGTGAGTGTAAATAAATAATCTAATTATGGACTTCTAGTTCCTCGAAAAACAATGATGACAAAATACTCAGCATAAGTACAAGAAAAAAATACAAATCAGAAAAGAAATTTAATAAAACTGAGACAAAAAAATCATTGAATTGAAAAGCTGGTTATTTGCGAGAATAAATAAAATAGGTAAACCCTTAGCTAATCTTACCAAAAATTGCAAAGAATAGACCTAAACTAATGCAATTAGAAATGAAACATGTTAAATCATAATGAACACTGATGAAGATTATTAGTATCTAGTGTGAAAATCCATACTCCAATAAATTAGAGAATTTAGAAGAAATGGACGGATTCTGAGATTCATATAAATTAGCAAAACTAAACCAAGAAGGTTTAAAACCCCCCAAATAATCCAATAACAGGCAGTGACACTGAAGCAATAATAAAAAAATCTATCAATTAAGAAAAGCGCAGGACCAACCGTACCACTGCTGAATTCTATAAGAACTTTAGTGATCCAGTGCCAATACTCCTCAAAATCTTTAATGAAATTGTAAGAGAAGGAGTACTCCCAAAGTCATTCCTGGAAGCTATCATTAACCTGGTTTCCAAATAGACAAAGATCCAACAAAAGAAGAGAATTTTGGCCAATCTCTTTAGTGAACACAGATGCAAAAATCATCAAGATACTGACAAAATGAATGCAACAAATCATCAAAAAGAACACATGTCGTGATACAATAGCTTTGTCTCAGAGATTCAAGGATCAATTGACACATATAAATCAATACATGTTACACATCACATAAACAGAAGCCAGGACAAAATCACATAATCATCTTAAAATATATGGGAAAAGCCTTTGACAAAATCCAATCCTTATTCATTATAAAAAAAAAAAAAAACTTTAAGGAAATAGGAATCCAAGGTCCTTATCTCAACCTGATAACATCTATTTATTTCAAACTAATGAGCAATATTGTATAAAATGTGGAAAACTGAATGTTTTCCCTCTAAAAGAAGGAAGAAGATAAAGACGGCCACTATCATAGTTCTGTTCAATATATCACTTCAATCATTAACCACTAAGATAAATAAATAAAAGGAATATATGTAAGAAAGAAAGAAGTCAAAATGTGATTATTTACAGAAAATATAATCCTCTGCATTGAGAACCTAAAAATTCCACCAACAGGTTCCTGGAATTAATAAAATTTCATGTTTAGAAGGCTAAAAAAACCCCAGGATAAAACAATAGCATTCCAATATACCAACAATGAACTCACTTAGAGGCAAATTAAAACAATCTCATTTGCAATACTCCAAGAAAAATGAAATATTTAGGAATTACAGTAACCAAGGAAGTGAAAGACCTCTAATGCACAAAAACTACATTAATCTGAAAATGGAAGTGCTGGGGATTTAGTTTTGCGGCATAAGCGCCTGCCTTGCAAGTATGCAGTCGTGAATTCAATCCCCGGTACTAACAAAAAAAAAAAAAAGAAAGAAAGAAAATGAAAATGGAAATCCAAAAGGAGAACTGAAAATGAGAATATTTTCCCTGCTCCTGAATAAGCAGAACCAATATTGTCTGCCTGTCTTATATACTGGCTATACTTCCAGAACTGATGTAAGATTTAGTGTTATCCAAATCATAACAACAGCACTCTTCACAGAACTAGAGAAAACATATTAAAATTCATATGGAACTAAAAGAGACCCAGAATAGCAAATGCAATCCTGATTAGCAAGATCAAAGTAGGAGGCATTACAATCACAGATTTCAAGTTATATCACAAAACTCTCATGATAAAAACAGCATTGTACTAGCACAAAAACAGACCTGTATCAAAGGAACAGAATAGAAGATGCAGAAAAAAATCCTATCCACATACTGCCAACTGGTCTTTAAGTAAATAGTGAAAAATGTATGCTGGAGGGAAGCTGGGAGGTCCAGCAATGGTGCTGGGAAAACTGCTATACACAGGAAGATCGAATCTAGACCCACACCTTTCCTCATGTGCTGAACTGAATTCAAAACAGACCTAAGATCTAAATATTAAAATGCAAACATGTAACCCACTTGTAAATAAAACTCTTGAGAACATAGATTTAGGCAAGGACTTTCTCTAAACAGAACATGAAGTGTACAATAAATAACATCATGAATCAACAAATGGAATAGCATCAGATTAATATCTTCTGTAGAGCAAAGCAAATAGTCAGCAGACTGAAGGGACAATATACGGAATAGGAAAAAAGTTGCCAGCTATTCTAAAGACTGAGGACTCATCGTCAGGATATATAAAGAACTCAAAAAACTATACACGTTCAAAATAGAAGATCCCAGTCAAAAGATAGGTAACTGAAATGAACAGATACTTCTCAAAAGAAGTACAAATAGCCAATAAATATATGAAAAAATGTTTACTATCTCTGACCATTAGAGAAATGTGAATTAAAACATCACATTTCCATCTTACTTCACAAAAGTGGCTATTACCAAAAAACTAAATATAAAAAAATATTAACAAGACTCTGGGGAAAAATAAATTCTCCTTTATTTTTAGGTAGGAATGTAAACTACTATGACCCTTATGGAAACCAGAATGAAGATTCTTCAAGAAACTAGGATTAGAAATTACATTTGACCCAGCTGTTGTAGTCATGGCATACAATGGAGAAGTTTTAATATAGGACACATAATTTATAGGATTATTTATAACATTCACCCAAAGAGTCAAATGCACAAGAGTGAGGGAGATCTATCCATACACTAGAGACCCAGAAAATCCAGCTGCATACTTGAATCCCATGGTAATGTCTGCATGAGTCCAGCTGAAGACCTAGAGCCCATGGCAATGTCCTCCAGCTGGAGGCCTAGAGCCCACAACAACCTCTCATGCAAGTCTGTGCTAAGGATCTGCACCAGGAAGGCCCAAAGGCCAGCAGTGGAAGCTAGAAAGTCTGCGCCAGAAGGATGAAGGATCTGTGCCAGCAGGCTGAGGGGTCTGCACTGGAGTCAGGATACATAAGTAAGGACCAGAGCACCCCAAAAAAGAACTGCAGCCATATTCAGCAACCGTTAGGACCTGAGCTTCTCCAATGATGAGAACCGCCAAGTTAGTATCAGGAAAACCGGCATGACAAGCTTCTCCAGGAGAATCACCAGCACGCCATCCTCTCCTCCAGTTCTCCTTTTGATGCTGTTGGCAGCAATCCTCAGGTGGGCCGTCCACACCCAGCACCGTGCTGATTCAGTTCAGCTGGGTGTAACAAGCTGGCCAGTCCATCACACTAGCTGTTCTCCTTCTAGGCATTTTCCCACAAGAGTTGAAGACATCATATTACCGTGGTATACAAACACTCGTTACAGTACTACAGTTCACAATAGCTAAATCTTGGAGCCTGTTTGTATGTTCATCAGTAGATAAATGAATAAAGAAAATGTGGTATTTATACACAATGGCATACTACTCTGTCATAAAAGATAAACTTGAGACATCTGTGGGAAAAATGAATGCACCCTAAGAACATAATATTCAGTGATATAAATCAAATTCATGAGCTTAACTATCTCGTGATTTCTCTTATATGAGAAACCCATAACATAAACTAGGAATAAATTAAGAGATAACAGGAAAGACAGAAATAGTTCTTAAAAAACAATTCAAAAATATGTGGAAATTACACAACTTGCTTCTACACAGACTAATTTACGAGTCAAAGAAGAAATTGAAAAGAAAAATGTAAAATATCTTCAGACAAATGAAAATGGAAATACAGCATATGAAAATCTATATAATGTAGAAAAGCATTTCTAACAGCATAGTTTATGGCCATAATGTGTACATTAAAAAGTAAGAAAGATCTAAATCTAACAGTACATCAAATAGTCTAATGGTACATAGTTTACCATTATGTCTCAGGGAACTAGAAAAGTGTAACAAACTTGATCCAAAATTGACATAAGGAATGAAATAATAAAAATCACTACAGAAATAAGTCAAGGCAAGAACAAATACTACATGTAGATAATAAATAAAACTGATAGTACTTTTAATTTTAAAAAATGGCAGACCTTTTGCTAGTTTAAGAAAGAGATGCCCCAAATAAATAAAATAAAAATTAAAGTGATTTAATTATAACAGAGGTCTCAAAATTAGAAAGATCTTAACAAGGATATGTCAACAAGTTAGATGACATAGATAAAATGAACAAGTTCTTTAACAAAAGAAACTTTCTAAAATTTAGTCTTAAAAAAGCAGAAAAACTGAGTAGACCAATGATAAATAAGATTGAAGACATAATTAAATCACTTCTCATGAAGGAAAATTCTAGAACCAGAAGGCTTCACAGTTCCTTCCATCAAGCATTCAAACAAAAATTAGTACCAATGTAGGTTTTTTCAAAAGTAGAGTTATAGGGAATACTCCCAATCACATTTCACAATGTCAGTATCATCTTGATATCCAAGCTATTAGAAGATACTACATGAAAAGAAAACCACAGGAATACTCTTCTGCTAGATATTGAAGCAAAAATCCTCAAAAAAATACTGGCAAATGAAATCCAACAACAATTCTAAGACAATACTGTTCAGGATCACAAGGAATATGTCCAAACCTCTAAGAGTTTAGACATTCAGGGGAAGTTCCTCAACATAAATGAAAACTATTCTTATGAAAAGGCTACAGGTAACTTTCTAATTAATGGGGCAACCAAATGTGTTTCACTATCATCCAGGATAAGGCAAGAATATCTACTTTCACCTCTTCTATTTATTATTGTGTCAAAAATACTAACAAGAGGCATAAGATGAGAAAAATAAGTCACTCAAATAGGAAAGGAAAAAGTAAAGCTATCCTTGTCTGCAGATGAAATGATCCCATAAATTTTAAAAACCCAAGGATTATACACACAAAAATTATTAGACAAGTAAATGAATTTATTAAGTTGCAGCATATGAAATAATTAACATTTTATATGTAAATTATAATCCAACTCAAAAAAAGAATTTTAAAATTGTTTTTACAATAGTACAAAACAATATTTACAAATAAATTTAATCAAGGAGTTAAAACATTTATACACTAAAAACCATAAAACATTGATGAAAGAAACTGAAAAAGACACAAATATATGAAAAACCATCTTATTATTTAATCAGAATAATTTTCATTGTTTAAATGTCCATACTACCCAAAGCAATACACGAAGTCAGTGGACTTTGTGTTAAAATCTTGATAGAATTTTTCACAGAGATAGAAAACAATAAACTTCACAATAATTCATTTCGAGTTGCAGAAGCTTAAAAGATCCCAAACAGCACAAACAACTTGACAAAAAAATAAAGGCTTTTATAGTTCTTTATTTTAAATGTATCTTATAAAAATAATGATCAAAACATTATGGTTCTGGCATAGCAAACACATAAATTACAGAACAGAATAGAAGGCCCAGAAATGTATCCAAGTAGACACAGCCAACTAATTTTTGACAAGGATAGCAAGAAGAACACAAAGGAGAAATTTAAAACATATCTCTCTAACTGCAGGCAAATAAATGCCATGCTCTGCCAAGAATTCAGTTTCATTACCACTCTGACCATGCCTGTAGACTCCACAGTGGAGGGACACAGCAGACAGGGGATGAGACACAGTGTGTCCTGCTTGCAGACACCTGAAGCTCCACTGGAATACAGTCTGGAGACCTCATGCATGTGGCTTGAATGAAGGGTAGTACCAACAACTTTGATGAGAATTATATTTATAGGGTAACTTTGAATTTTTGTAGGTGCATGTTTTTGTATTTTCAGTATAGATTATTTTTCCAGCCCTGGCCTGGGGTGAAGTATGGAATAGGAAGACATGGAAGGAACAGGGGAGAGAGTAGAGGAGCAGATAGAATCTAGATGCTTCTAGCCCACATGATTTCCTCTTCGGGAAAGGCATTTCCACTGTGGAGAGATGCCGTCCAAATGCAAGTATCTAGGTGAGTATGGTGGAGGCTGTGTTTCCATCCTCAGGGCCCTCTTGGTTGTGTGCATTTGGACCACACCCAACCTCCAGGAAAGAACAGTGGCCCATGGATGCCAGGGCTGGTTTGGCTACTACGTCGTAAATACCAGCGAAGCATGTCTGGCCTCAGCCAGCAGAGCGTGCACCAGCAGCACCAGGAAAGGACATTGTATGTCCAGTTTCCTTCTGAGTAAACACACTGGCTGTTCCAGTACATTCGGCACAGTGACTTGTGTCGCTGACTATGTGGAAAAGTTGTTTTAAAATAATATCTAAGGGCAATTTGAAAGAGGAGCTATTGCTTATCATAACGGAGAGTAATCAAGCACTTACAAGTTAATTCTATTTTAAAGTAAGGTCATATTATTTTTACCTAACACATTCAACGTAGCAGAAACATATTTTAATTAAGAGACCCAAACTCTGAAACCAAATATGAAATGCTTGAGAAAAATAACAGAAAAAAATAAGTATGGCCTTCTCTCTCTTAAGAACCATTTTATGACCAAATTTCCTTTTTTTGTTTCTTCATTTAAAAGAACTCATTTTTCTCATTTTCCTTTTAAATTCTACAGATGAAAAATTGCTAATATTGCTTAGTCCAGTATAAAATTCCATCAATGCCACTATTATTTACTTGTTATTTCCATGCATCTGTGCCCTAAACAGCATCCCTCTGCTGGTTACAAGATACTATTTTAATGAGTCTGAAACACATTTTTGGTTCCACATCCCTGCTCTCCCACTGCCCCCAGAGACTGCCCCGCACCTCCTGGACCTAGTGTTGCTGTTGATCTTTGGCTACCACTCCTCCTCTCAGAAACTTGAACTGCAGTGGATTAACTGTACTGGGTTGATCAATAAACCCTCATCCAAACAGAAGACCTCAGCAGGTTTCCATCAATGAGGTGAGTTTGCCCCTAAAATAGGAATACAGTTTGCCACCTTCAGTGGGTAAACAGGAGCAGTAGCAAAGCTCTCTGCAGAAATAAGATCTTGGCAAGATTGGCAAGAGTGTGAGTCCTTCATCCACACAGAGACCATCGGGTAGGTTGAAGAGGGTGCCAATAGGGCCTCCCCCAACCTGGAGAAAATTAAAAGGGTTTATGAGACACACAGTGACACAGTAGGGTCCCACCCAAGATGAAAACTACAAACAAGGAGATCTGGTGACCTGGAACAACCTGAAAACTTAGTAACAGCAGGAACTAAGGGTTGGCTTACATCAATACTCCTAGGCTAGTCAGCCTAGGAAGAATATCAGACTCATCTAACAGGCTCTGCAGGGGGTATTCAGGTGACTGGCCCACCTCTTCATCGATGGACCCAGCAATTGGACAAACATCAATCTTACAGTAGGATCCTAAGATACACACTACCAACACTTGACACTAGTGGGATTGAAAGACCAAATATTAACCTGAAAGGGAAAATAGCAAAACAAAAAAGCAAAATGAAATCTCAAACATCTAGTCCATCAGGAGCAAGTACAGGGTACATTGAAATAGAGAACTTCAAAAGTCACACACCAGAAATCTCTGAAAAAATAGCAAGTGAAATAAAAAAACAAATCCATTAGGCTATAGAGAAAATCAAAATTGAAATAGCTTCTCTCCTAAAGATAGAAATAACAACCCTAGTAAATGAGTTTCTCAGTGTTGCTAGAGAAGAAATAGATTTTAAAAAAGTACAGGATCATGGAAAACTGATTGAAACCTTGAATTAACAATATAGAAAACAAGCAGAATCCATGAAACACACTGAAAGAGACATCCAAGAAACAAAAAATTCTATTGCAAGCTGGCAAAACTCTTTAAACGAAGCTGAGGATAGAATTTTGGACCTTGAGGACAGGATCGCAATTAGTGATTATGAAAGGATAGAGCTTTTAAAAATAACAAAGCAGCAAGAAATGACAATACAGCAGTTTCAAGATGATGACAAGGGAAACAATATAAGACTAACAGGCATCAGTGAGGATGCAGGAGTCAATGCAAATGACATTGGTAAACTATTCATAGAAGTAATAGCAGAAAATTTTCCATACATGGAGAAAAAATCTGACATACAGATAAGCAAGGCATATAGAATGCCAAACAGTCACAACCAGCATAAATCTACACCCAGATATATAATAATGAAGATCCCAGGCACATCACAAAAAAACAGATTACTAAAAGCTGTTACAGAAAAGACACAACTCACCTATCAAGGAAAGCCCATTAGAATCACTGCAGACTTTTCAGCACAAATACTCAAATCAAAATTAGCTTAGAGTGAGGTGTTTGAAAGAAGCAACTTTCAACTCAGATTGACATACTCAGCAAAATATTCTTTCAAATTTAATAGAGAAAAAAGATGCCTCTATGACAAAGAACAACTGAAGAAATTCATGTCCACCAAACCAACCCTAGAAAAAGTACTGAAAGACATACTAGATACAAATAAAAATGACCATAATTTCCAGAAGAACAACAGAAAGAAACCACCAGGCAGGGCAAACAACTGAACAAGGCAGAAAAGCAAAAAAACCAACAACAAGAACATATCATTACAAAGTTTAGCCACTAAATATAAGTTATATCCATCAATGTAAATGGCCTCAATTCACCTATTAAAAGAAATAGATTGACAGAATGGATCAAGAAACAGGATCCTACAATATGCTGTATACAAGAAACACATCTGACTCAAAAACAAACTCATAGACTAAAAGTCAAAGGATGGAAAACAGTATCCCATGCAATAGGAACCCAGAAAAAAGCATTGTCTCTTTGCAGAAAATGTGAACTTCAAACCTAAATGATTAAAAGAGATAAAGAAGGTCACTATGTACTTGTTAGTGGAAAAATTCAAGAGGAAGAACTAACAATTATAAATATATATGCACCAAATACAGGAGCACCCAACTATGAAAGACAAATAATAATGGACATGAAAAACCAAATACACAAGAACACAATTGTAATAGGGGACTTTGATACCCAATTATCACAAAGAGATAGATCAACTAGACAAAAAATCAGCAAAGAAATAATAGAACTGAATCATACCTGTGAGAAAATAGACTTAGTAGATGTTTACAGATTGTTCCACCCAACCACATCAGAATATACATTCTTCTCAGCTGTGCACGGGACATTCTCCAAAACAGACCATATATTGACCCATAAAATATCCTTAAGTGAATACAAAGGGGTTGAAATTATCCCATGTATATTATTTGACCTATAGTGCACTGAATTTGGAAATTAATGGCCAAAGAAATTGCAAAACCTGCATAAATACATGGAAATTAAATAACAACCTTATAAACAACCAGTGGGTTACAGTTAAATTAAAGAAGAAATAAAGCAATACCTACAATTCAATGAAAATGCAGATACAACACACTGTAACCTGTGGGACACAATGAAAATAATCTTAAGAGGGAAATATGTAGCAATAAAGTCTCATCAAGAAAACAGAATGAGCACAAATAAACAACCTAATGCTACATCTCAAGCTTCTAGAAAAAAAAGAGCAAATTAAACCAAAAACTCATAGAAGAGAGGAATTGTAAAGATCAGGGCAGAAATTCATGCAATTGAAACTAAAAAAAAAAAAATACAAAGAATTAATGAATCAAAAACCTGTTTTTTTGAGAGAATAAACAAAATTGATGAACCTCTAGCCAACCTTACCAAGAAAAAAAAAGAAAAAACTCAAATTCACACAATAAGGGCTGAAAAGAGAGAAATAACTACAGATCTTATGAAAATTCAAAAGATCTTGAATACTTACTTGGAAAATCTCTACTCACATAGGGTGGAAAACACAGAAGAAATGGACAGATTTTTAGAAACATATGAACTACTAAGCTCAATCAAGACAATAAAACAATTTTGAATAACCCAATATCAGCTATTGTAATTGAAAACATGATTAAAAACTTACCAACAAATAAAAGCCAAGGTCCTGATGGATTCACGGCTGAATTCTACAAGAACTTTAGAGGAGATTTGATGCCAATACTTCTTAAACTTTTCAATGAAATTGATATGGAAGCAAGCCTGCCTAACCCATTCCTGGAGGCAAGTATCACTCTGATACCAAAACCAGAGAAAGACCCAACCAAAAAGGATAACTATAGACCAATCTCACTAATAAACGTTGATGAAAAATCCTTAGTAAAATACTGGCAAATAGAATGCAACATATCATTAAGAATATTATACATTACAACCAATTGGGATTTATTCCAGGAATGCAGACATGGTTTAACATGCGCAAATCAATAAATGTAATACACATCAATAGAGCCTAAAACAAAAACCACATGGTCATCTCAATAGATGCAGAAAAAGCTTTTGATAAAGTCTAATACTTGTTCATGATGAAAACCCTACAGAAACTCAGAATAAAGGTATCTACCTCAATCTCATAAAGGTCATCTGTGACAAACCAACAGCCAACATTATACTAAAAGGACAAAAACTGAAAGTTTTCACTGTAAAATCAGTAACAAGACAAGGATGTCCACTGTCTCCTCTCTTATTCAATATAGTTCTGGAAATATTAGCCAGAGCAATCAGACAAGAAAGAGAAATAAAAGGAATAAAGATAGGAAAAGAAGAAGTTAAATTATAACTATTTGCAGATGACATGATTCTCTATATGCAAGACCCAAAACATTCAATTAAAAGACTACTAGAGGTAATAAACAAATTCAGCGGTGTAGCTGGATACAAAGTCAGTGCTCAAAAATCAATAGCATTCCTGTACACAAACAAAAAACTCACTGAGAGGGAAAATATGGAAATATTGCCTTTCACAATAGCATCTAAAAAAATGAGATACTTAGGAATTAACCTAACCAAGAATGTAAAAGACCTATATGCTGAAAATTATGCTATGCTAAAAAAGGAGATTTAAGAGGATATTAGAAAATGGAAGGATATTCCTTGTTCTTGGGTAGGAAGAACCAACATTGTGAAAATGGCCATACTCCCAAAACTATTATGCAGATTTAATGCAATCCCAATCAAAATACCATTAACATACCTCACAGATCTATAGAAAACACTCCTAAAATTTGTTTGGAAACAGAAGAAACATAGAATAGCAAAGGCAATGGGCAACAAAGGCAAGGTAGGAGGCATCTCAATTCCTAAAAATTCCTCAATTCCTAAAAATCCTCAATTCCTAAAATAATTTTAGGGTGATTTTTTTTTTGAAATTCTGTATTGTTTCTACTCTTTTTTTCTGTTTTGCTTTTCTTCTCTAAATAAAAAATTTAATAAAACACATTTTTGAATTTTTATATATCCTTGTGAAATGCATGGATCTATGGAATATTTAAAATATTTTGTTTTAGTTGCTTAAAAATATTTTCTTATACTTATGCATACTTATGAATTTTCACACTTTCATGTTGCATATATCTTAGAATATTCATGTATGATGCAGAATTCTTTGTATCACTCAGTTCTGATTCTGAGGACAATCTTTGTAATCCAGTTTTATTGTGTGTACAAGAGCACAGAGGGTGAATGGTTTCACTTCTACCTGTAATTGATGACCCCTGGTTCTAAGCATCTTAATCCAATTTTTTTCATATGAGCATGTGTAGAGTTTGCCTTGCTGTGTTATAGAGCATCCACAGGCTTAATCTAACTAAGTACCACCATGCTTTTTTTTCCAGGATGGCCCTGATGTCTTGCACTCTCACCCCAATGAATTACACACTTTCCGCTTTTGCCAACAAACATCACCTTTACAATTACCTTATTACCTTGCTACAACTACCTCACGGAGACACTTAGAAGGCTGAACCTAACTAATGCAGATGGACATGCACTGTATAGTCAGTCTCAGAGGTCAGTGAAGAGAAGGTGGGGTAGAGACAGGATATTTGCATTATTAATGAGGATGATGCAAATTAATTAGGATGAATACATGATAAGTTAACACTACACAAAAGACGTAGCTCTCTTTTCTAGCTCTTTTAGACATGTTTTGATTAACAAAATTATACATACTTGTCATAGATACTGGGAAACTATAGAAAAGTATAATGAAAAAATTTTATATCATTTTTGTATTTAGGGCAATTTAACTGTTTCAAAATTTTAAAACATGTGAGGTCTTATGACACATTACATTTTCTAAAATTTACTCAAGATATATTTTAAACATAGCCTGTATAATTTAACCTTTTGCTCCTTCATTCATCAATGCTACTTAGATGCTTGTTGTAAAGATATGCTTGATATACAGCTATTCTTAATTTCTCACATTTTTAAATTTAGAATTTGAAGCTATTGAGATAGCAGGAAATTTCCACAAATCTATAATTTATTATGCTACATGTAAACACAAATAAAACAAACTTCTGCCTCTCATTTTCCTGCCTGCCTGGTATCTCTTTGATTCTGGAGCCCAGACAACATGCATTCTTGACTCTCCTCGCACTCTAGCAACCGTTTGTATGGAATCTGACACTTGGGTAGAATTTCCACTTATTGTCTTTCAAGAGAAGCTAAGTAGAATGAAAGATCCTGAAATTTCATCTCACTGCATTATTAGGGAATAAAGTCACATTAAAGGAGAACAGAGAGCACCATTTAAAGAAAATAGGACTGACAAAATTTCTCTTTGGCATTGCGATAGAGAAAGAGATTCTCATTTGTTTTGGTCTAAACTTACAACTGAGAAAAAAGTGAAAGATTTGTACAGAAACATTTGAAAAATCATTTTAAAGTCACAGAAAACTTCAAGGGAATTGAGAACTTCTGGGGTGAGCATTCCAGAAAGCAGAGTAGTCCAAAATTATGAGATTCATCTTTGATACTTTTCTTTGGGAGCATTTGCTAATTTAAAAAAATACCTGGGAGGCTGCAGGTCTGTGCGTAAGGAGTTGAGGATACAGACAGCTACACAGGTCTAAGAGGAAAAGCAAAGTACAGGAGCCATGAGAAAAAGGGGACTCCTGCTCACCCTGAGAGGTGACACTGGAAACCAGGCAGGCATGGGGCTAGACACAGACTAAGCCCCATGTGCACTCAGTTCAGTCTTGAAAGAGTTCAAATCAGAGTCGGATGACAATACTTCCCCTAGCACAGTCCTACCTGAGCTTTAATTTTCTTTAAACTCTCCACTACACTACATAACGAAGTACTTCCAGGATCCATTAAAAATACGACAAAACCTATCAGAGTCTAGTTAGAAAACAGAAACCATATAATGTATTTCAGGAGAAATAACATCAAGAATTTTTTGTTATGTTGTAAGGTATTTATTTATTTATGTATTTATTTATTTATTTTAATTTTATTTTATTTAAAGAGAAGAAAGAAAAAAGCAAAGCAAAACAGAATAAAGGGTAGCAACAATACAGAATTCCAAGGAAAAAAGGAAAAGAACAACAACAAAAAACCCTAAGAGATTATTACTTGACAAATTACATACTGACTTCTTGGAAATAGTTGTTCAAATTATAAAGTTAAAACATGTAAAGTAGACTTTCAAACAGTGAGTCTGTTAACACTTCTGTTCCACAATCTGACAAAAAAAACAGCAATATAGTCATCCATCTTACCCACTCAAATATACATTCAATTATATCAAAAGGGTAAAATTAAACAAAACAAAACAGAACAAAGCAGATCACAAGAAAGCAATGTAAGAGACATAAATTTCCAAACTAGACAATTGGAAATATTCACTCTCTATCATATTGACTCTTGTTTTCTTCCAAATAGTTGTCCACATTGTCACATACAGGGAATTCACATGAAACAACATAGTATGGAATTGACCTGAGCAGGACAAGGAGGGCATTTCAGGTCTTCAAGACCAGACAATAGGGAAGCCGAGAATGGCTGTCATAGTGTCTCTCATTCTCTTCAAAACAGCTGTCTATACCTTCATGTGTGTTGAACTTAAACAAAACAAAACAAGCTAAAATCACTTTGAACAAAGAATGATAATTTTGCTGGATTACACATCATGACATTATGGAATCAGCACTGGGTACTGTAGTGTCTCTTTTTCTTCAAAGTAGTTGTTCATTTCAACATGCATTACATAGTTGGTTCTTGTAAACTGTTTATAAGCGCTACACATGCATGAATCTCTAAATGTATAGCTATCCTTTCTGTATTAGAGGTAAAAACAAAACAAAGCAAGATAAAACAAAACAATTCCTATAAAAGCATGAAGCAAAAAAGTCATATATAACCACAATACAAGGTGATCTACAATGGTTACAATGATGTCTCAGCAGTATATAACAACATTAATAAAAATGAAGCATTGGAGACATTATAAGACTTCAAAAGCAAGTAATAATCAAACCAGAGTGGGTATCTTAATGAATCTTGTCATCTTCAGTGTAGTTGCCTATACCCTTAGACTTGATGCTATCAATCATAACAAATTTAAATAAAATCAGTCAATATAAAGTAACAATCTAACAACCCAGATTCAAATAAGATCAGTCATAATAAGACAATATAAGTTATACAGGGCCTCTGGTTAAGTTGATAGGAAATTAAGGATGATTACCATATCATGTCCTCTTATTTTTGGGATAGCTGACCTTGTCCTCAAGTCTAGTGTAAGTAGACAAACTGGAACAGCATGTAATCCATCTAAGCAGAGTGGTGAGAATAATGTAAATTTTAAGTCTTGTTACCCAATTAACAATATCCTCTGCCTTCCTTTTTTAGACAATTCCTCCCCTTTCACTCCCATAGGGTGCACTGCTTGTTTTGGGTCCCACTGCTTCCCTATATAGAGCATCTCAGTGGACCCTATCTCCTGATCTACTCTGCCTCTGTTTCTCTTTGTTAATATTTCAAAGCCATCTATACAAGAGATTACAGCCAATCTTCTCTGCCTTATTTCTGCTATTCTGTTTTTCTGCCATTGGTTCTGTATTTTTCAGTTCCACTCCACTGTCTGCCACGTTCAATGAGGCCTCTCTGCCATTGTTCCTGAAATGCTTGTATTCTTGTTCTCTCTCTCTCTCTAAAATGTCCTTCAGTATTTTTTGTAGCATTGGATTGGTGGTCACAAATTCTCCAAGTTCCTCTTTGTTTGTCATGGAAGCATCTTATTTCTCCATTGATTTCTAGAGAGAGTTTTGCAGGATGCATCAATCTGGGCTGGAGGTTGTTCTCCTTCAGGGCTTGAATTACTTCACCTCAAGCTCCTCTTGACCTGATGGTCTGTGTTGAGAAGTCTGCCATGATTTTGATGGGTTTTCCTTTATAGGTGATTTGCTTCTTTTCTCCAATGGCTTTTAATATTCTGTTCTTATATTGAATTTCTGGGATATTGATTATTATGTATCTAGGTGTAGCTCTGTTTTAGTTGTAGGTGGCTGGAGTTCTGTATGCTTCATACATCTGCATATCATTTCCTTTTTCTATGATTGGGAAATTTTCCTTAATGATTTCTGTGCATAGCCTTTGTAAGTCCTCTGTTTTGACTCCTGCTTCTTCATTCACATGCTTTATTCTTAAGTTATAGATCCTCTTGTTGTCCTCTAGCCTTCCAATTGTTACTGCTTGCTCCCTTGTTATTTTTAAGAGATCTTCCCTTTCATGATCACACATTGCAAGCCTGTGTTCAATTTTTGATAGTCTATCTTTGGTTTCTTTCAAGCAGTTTTGCCAGTTTTCTATGGAGTCTTTAATTTCTTGATAATCTCTTTGTATTTGCTTCATGAATTCCAGGTTTTTCTTGGTTTCTTCATTAAACATTTCTCTCCCTTTGTGTATTTCCATTCTTCTGTCTGTGTCTTCTTGAGAGATGCCCAGCCTTTCTTTTATTAATCTACTTATCTCTTGTTTAATTTGAATTAATATTTCAGTTTTGGTCCCGCTTATGAGGTCCTGAAGATATCTCTTTATGTCTGCTACCTCTGTGTTTAATGTTGCATGTTTGCTGCCCTCAATCTCTTTTGTATTTACCTCTCCTGGATCAATGTTCTCAGGGTTGGGGGCTGGGAGTTTTTTCTTATTTCTCCCTCTCGTCATGTTTTTGGTTCCTTCCATACAAGTGTACAGTGTAATTCCCAGCCCCTTTTCTTGTTGGTTAAGGCTCCTCTGGAGCCTGCAGGCTAGGGCCTTCTGCCCTCTTCCAGTCACTATCAGAGAGTGAAGTTCAAGCAAGTGCAGTATGTGCTGGCTCCTCTCCTCTGGGCCAGTCAACCTTTGCAGGTCTTTACTGCATCAGTGTGCAGCTGTGCTCAGGGAATTAGTTTGTAGCAACCCACTGGGTCCTGGCCAGGGGCATGGCCCAATCCAAGCAGATTCCACCAATCCACTCAGCGGGTGGAGAAACCAACTGAAGCCACTTCCTTATGGAGTTAAGGCTACCCTGCCCAAATTCAACATGTCTTCCAGTCGGTTTCCCCTTTCCTGTGGGAGGGTCTTATTCCCATCACTCACTGTGTGTTAATGCCAGTCCCTGAGAACTGCTGGGCTCCCAGACCTCTGACTTCAGTGCGGCTGCAACACAAATTCACAGTGCCTCTGGGTGGGTTGTGTGCAGGGCCGAGTCCAGGCGCGCCGCACCCAGGGATGTTCAGCTGCACGCTCCAGCTGCTCAATCCAGGGGCATCGGCGCAGTTTGGCCCGTCAGGTTGGTCTCGGGCAGGAATTCAGGTGGCTCGAGGAGGGCGCCATGCTTGCTGATCTTAGCTTCACTAATGGTAGCCCCAGGACCTCATATTTGAGCAGTTTTTTTAACTTTAGTTTCTTCCTGGGTTGAGAGAGTCCATCTCTCTCTTTGGGTCTTTCCAGGGTGTTAAATTCTGGCATTTAAGCTGTCTCTCTCAGAGAGGATCTCTCTTCTGCTACCTACTTGTCCACCATCTTTGGAAACTCCCATCAAGAATTTTTTAATGGAAACTGAGGAACTAAAAATGGGAAGAAGTATCATAAAGGTAACAAATGCAGGAGCAGCTAGATCACCTGCAACTGAGAAAGAAAGTAGGAAAATTTCAACAATGACTGAGGGGAGATCCAATAGAGATTGAAAACTGAAAGAGAGTCTGAGACACTTTAGTGGTGTCTAAGTTTGAGGAGGATATTTGTGTGCTGAAACCCAGGCTTCTTAGGAAGCCGTAGTACTTGGTTAGTGCTGGGGCTTCTGAAGAGTCGTGTTAGGATGGCTCCAGGTCTGAATGTCTGAAAACTGTAATTGCTTGCTGCTGCTTTGACAAACAGCAGCTTTGGAGTGAAGCAACTTTGCAGAAATGATACCCACAAAAAAGGAAAGAAAGTCACTTCTTCCTCTTCCAGGATCCCTTTAGTGTCTTTTACTGGCAGAGCTTTCAAGAGAAAGCCAGTTGGCCAATGACAGTATTTTACAGCAAGATATATAACCGTGCGTTTGATAGTAAGAGATTACATCTCAGGAACTGCCCAGCAAGCCTGTAAAGGAATGTGAGGCACCAAGAGCCTGTGAAAACACAGCAGAGAGGAATCAAAGGGGACTCAAATATTGGAGTTGCCAAAAATTGTCTTAAAACAACTGTAATTAATGTAGGCAAAAAATAACCACGACATGGAGAGAATTTTGGCAGAGAGCTAGCAACTACAAAATCCATGTGAAAGGGAGCCAAAAAATATCACAACTGAAATTAAAAACTCACTGAAAGGAAGCCTTCTAATTGAGATGCAGGAGGATGGAGATGATCTTAATTTCCACAAAACTGTCAGAAAATCAACAAAACCCAGAAAATCACTCTCTTTTTTAAGGCCATTAAAGATCTGAGTGACACACGATTTAAAAAGGTTCACCACAATGCGATGCCTTGTTCTGAGAGAGGACAGTTTATGCAAGGCACAAATCCCTAAGACTAGGGGACAACAAAGGACAGACAAGTGTGTGCTGCCCTGAACTTTTAATAAACCTGCCTATTAGATCATAGAATTTGAACCTGAAGGACTCAGATGTAAAAATAATTGTACCAAGAAATTGTTTTATGGGTAGTCATGCTAGTTAAGGAAACAAGATTTTCTGTCTTGTTTAATAAAGCAGACATTCTCACATGAAAGAAAACCACTAACAGAATCCCATAATATACATAAGGGCAGTAAATCATGAATCTCCCAGGAATACAAATTTACTAGAGTATTGAATATTCAACCAATGCAATTCACTGCAATAAAAGACGAAAGGAGAAAAATCATATGATTATTTCAGCATATGCAAATAAAATAGTTGACAAGGTTCGAGTCTGACTTATAAGAAAAACTCTCAGCAAACCAGGGATAGAAGACAATTTCTTCAACCTAAAAAAGTATAATTTTTAACAATTAGTAATATAAAATTGCATATGTAAAAATAGTACATAATCATGTCAAAAGTATTGAATGTCTTTGCTCTGAGATCAGCAATGAGACAAAGATAGACACCATACCACACTAATTAAAAATCACAGTGGGGGCCTTAGATTGTGCAGTGATTGTAAATAGTTTTGCAACAATCTAAAGTGAAAATCAATAGAATTTGTATCAACAGTACAAATGCATGTAACAGATGTACATTCATTTAATTCCACTAAAGCCAATGAATCACACTTACCAACAAAATAGAAAACTAACAAATGTAAAGTTGAGTGAAAGGAGTTAGAAGTGAGATGTACAGTCTGATTTCACTTACACAAGGTTGAAAAACATATCAGACACTGGGAAAGAATGTGAAGAGGTGCTTGTATGAGTTGGGGCTTCTCGAGCACTTGCAGAACTTCTTGCTGTGTGTGGTATGACAGGGACATACTAGTTGGTGAGAATTCAGTAGTGCATATATGTGCTATGTTTCCATTTTATTTAAAAGTGTGCTGGAAATGGAGGCAGACAGCTTGAACTCTGATAGCTATTTAACTCTGCTCATCCCTCCTTGGCAAGACTGATGTGTAGAAATATCTTGCCCTACTCTGCAGACTCTACAGTCTAGCATCAGAATAACTTTTTGACCTTTCAAAACACATCCATATGGACTTAGCACTGTGGTTACTCTTCTACACACGTATTCCTAGCTGGATCATTCATCTTTGCATCTTTGGTTATTTTATCATGCTCTCCCTTAGTGCCTTCTTTCTTTGCCTCTCATATTTCTACTTCACCTCTAGCCAGCACAGTCTTTATAGAGCCATTTTCTCCCATCACTCACCACACCAGACCTCTCAAACCAGACATCGTCCCTCCTTCCTCCATGCTGCCATGATATTGCAGCCCTGTTGGTATATTTTTTCCCAGCTCTCCAAGCATTTCTACAATGCTTTGTGTCCCTTGATATACTAATAGAAATGTCAAAACAATGACAGTTTGTCATTATTATCATTTATTTTTATTGCCAACTACAGTTTTTGACATGACAAATCAATAAAGATTTGAACAGAGTAACACATATTGAAATAGAACAAAATCTAAATTCGTAGACCTTTCACAAGGGAGATGGAGACATCTTTGAAGGACTACATGATACCTAGTGCTGGCAGGATCGTTACATACATTAGTTTTATAGTGTCCTGAGGATTAAATGACAACTTATCACCTACATCTGAAGTCTAACAAGAGGCACTGGTCCATTTTCAAGGTGCTTTTCATTTTCTTCCATGCTTTTGATAAATAAATTTGCATTATGTTCTCCCTCTAATGACAGAAAGATCATATTGTGATATAAAGGGTGGCATCAGCTCTCTTCACGTTTTGTCTAATGTGTACAAATCACAGAGTATCAGGAAAAATTTTAGGTATGTTTCCCAGTGTCTAGTGCCTATCCAAAAGTTCACTCCAAGTGCATTCTTATTGTTGATGTTATTAATATTTCAAGTAAAGTAATTTAGGTCAATAATAGTTTGTTCTCAAGTAGGGCATGTGACCTCTCAAAATATTAGATTCCACTTCACCCAAAAGAATATCTTTGATTTCACTTGTTCAGGCCTGTCTAGAGCTCAAGTCTGTACATTCATATGTCTATATACCTATATCCACAAATATTGTGTCATCCAAATTTATCTGGAATAATGGATTGTAGGTTTCTATTTTCCATGTTCATGCATCTGACTTTCTTCAGCGGAATCTGTCAGTGTGGGTTCCATCAAGTAAGACTCCAGTAAATAAGATGCAAATGGAAAATAAATTGATGATATCTACATAACACAAGTGAAGTATAATCACCTTTTTGTGCATCATTGTACACAGTATTTAATTATACAACATAACATATGATTCCTTGTGTAGCTTTCAAACTCACTCTCATTACAGAATTGTCACAGAACTTTCCACACATATCTAGAAAATTTTTCATCTTGGGGTTTAATCATTTGCTCCCATTAGCTTTAAGCAATATAATTTAATCATACTTTTACTAAAATAGCCAGGACCAATAGTGCTCACAAAAACTAGACATCCCTGAAGCTAGGGACAAAGTATAAGGATATCCAACAAAACTTTACCAGAACACTTAAACGTCTAATACTCGATTCACTCTAACAATTAAAGAGTGATATGGAACACTTCAAATGTTGTTCTGAGCAGTAAAATACGACAATTTCTAGTGAAGACAGAACTCAGTGATTGAAATACCAATGCTAAGATTGATGTGTTTACACAAAAAGCAGCACACTGGTGACAACTTTAAAAGCAAATTTTCTATATTCAATTCCTGGATTCAATACTCACTAATTATATGACCCCAGTGACATAGCGTAACTACTTTACTAGTCGATTTGTGTGTGTGTAAAATGGAATTTAGTTAAATTTAATGCCCATGCTAGAATGAATATACTAGGTCAATACAAACCAAAGTTCATCACAACTTCTAGACCATGGTGAGTTCTGATTAAACACTTGATTTTGTATTATTAAAATACCATAATTTGGAATAACTTGTGTAATTTGTTAGGTACCATCAGAAAAGTGAAGTATAAGAGAAGAGAAGGAGAATATCGAGGAAGTTCTGAAAAGTGCTATTTGCACTAAGGAGGGTTTTGTTTTTATCTCTGAAGTACTTTACCAGTTACACTATTTCCTGATACACATTTCTTTACAAACTTTTGTTGAGTAACCTCATCCTAGCTTTCCTTATTCCCTGTGCTCCCAGCAAAGGTTGCTACATCTGATTTTGCATTTCCATAAGTTTTGTTCAATCCCAGCAGCTAAAAGGTACCCTAAGATTTACTCATAAGTTTGTTTTCCCAGGCAAAGAACTTTGCTTCTAAGAATATAAATTGTATCTGACTTGTTCGTTGCTATATTCCTAGCATTTAATGCAGTATTGTAAACTTTTGGGCATGCAGTACTGTAATGATAAAGAATTGAGATTTCTACACATGACATTAAAGCAATTTGCTTATTTCTTACACATATAGAAATAAATGATGTACCTTTACTATTGCTACACCCAGTGGTTTCAGGATGCCTTACGCACAATTTTAGAAGTGAGGTTTATCCATCCTAAGAAACAAGCGAGGGTATTTCCCGCAGCAGAAATGGCACCTGACTGAGGAGGAGTGTCAGCTGGGGGATGGAGACCTCCCAGTAGAGGAAACGTGGCCTCTGCAGAGGGGAACAGACGCAGCCGGAAGACACCTACTTCACCTTCCTCTTCTTCACGATTTTCAGTAAATCTGACAACAGTGTTCCACAAAGACAAGCAAGTGAAAACCCTGGAAGTAATTGACCACTACTTAAAAGGTGAGCGGTCAAGAAAATTCTGAACAAATTTTGGGCAGATGCATGGATTCTTTTGTTCAGAGGGAAGTGATGGAACAGATAAGTCAAAGTACATAAAATTCAAGTACATTGGGTTACAATCGGGTAATATTCATGTTAAATATCCTATATCATTGAGTTTCTTGATTCTTCTGATTGTCTGAGCCAATGAGCTTCCTAGACATATAATTAATGGAGGGACCCAGAAATGTATGGGGTGACTGTCTCATCATCCCTTAGTGACCTGAGTTCGTCTGCCTCAGACACATGAACCAGGAAACCAGTTTTATTGCAAGACACTTTCCAGATGACTGAAAATATCAGAACATTCTAAAACTACACTTTGTTATTTTCAGGTACCAGTGGCAACCTTAGTTTTCTGATAAAAATGATCCAGCAACTGCAAGAGCCCATCTTAGCTCTCCTGTTATCCCTGAAAACCCTCCTTATAGACACAAAATTTATGGCATTATGTAAGGAATTATTTTCCCAGATTGGTTCAGCATGTGCTTATGAAACTGTGTAGGGCTCGTGCTCTGCTTGTATTAATGCTAATTCTAGTAGAGCTTTTCTCTGGAATATACATTAAACCACGTCTATCCTCACAAATAGTTGTTGCCCCATTTGGACTGCAATATTTCCAGTCTGCCCATTAATAACATGTGGATTTAAGAGAGAATATCTGTTGAGGAAAACACAATGCCTATACAAATTTTTAAGAATGTATGGCTGAGCTTGCAGTATGTATTTGTCTTATCAATCTTTAGTCATCTTTTTAATATAAGGTAACAATTTTGCACAAGAAAAACAACTTTGGAGAGAAGAACGACATTGTTTTTACATAGCATAAATTTCCTTTATGCCAGATTTGGAAGGCTGGAGTTATATATTCGCTACTGCATGCAATCGGTATTGGTGTGTTGCTTTATCTGACACATGTGAAGAAAATGTAGCCTCCCATAAAAGTTGGAGATGAGAAGACTTTATGGGCCTTCAGAAAGAGGCTGCCAGGGCCTTCGAGCACACTTCACAGACTGTGGTTAATTCCCAATGGCCAGGTAGTCGTTATCTCATTTGGAGATGAACGATACAAACCATGGTTGAGATGGAAGAGTCAATGAAAGAAATTTGAAAGCAAAAATTGGTGGAATTTGCTATAGAAGCAGAGTATCTTTGTGGTGCTGTTTTACATCTGTGAGAAAAACAATACCTTCTCACCCCTGCCCCTCTTTGTTAACTATTTGACTGATTCTCTTCCCTCGAATCAGAGGAGATATCACCACCCCATTCATTAGACAGCAGCCTTCATTAGGGTTACTCCTGCAGTAGCCCTGCCTTCCTTAGAGAAGGGCAAGACTGTTCTTTGAGTGTTGGGGTTTAGCTACAGTTTGTCTTATCATAAATACACATGAAACATTCTCTGTGGTCCATCTCTGTAATACATTTTTTAAGTATCTTTTGACATTCATGGCATACATAATATTTGTTTGGTCACCTACTTTGTGTTGCTACATCAAACAAAAAAATTAGCTTGGTAGGAAGTCATCAATAACTGTAATCAATAAATGTTGGTTGAATCAGAGGACTAAAGGGTTGATTTGGAAGATGAATCTCTCTCTACTCAGATATGGTTCATGCCTCCTTCCAATATGTGTGTTTTCTACGGGATATCTTTGTCATTGAAACCAGTGCCCATGTCAGGTAACGTCGCATCCTTCAGTACCGGTAGGGACTTTGGGCTCTTGTGTCTCCTTCTCCTTGCCACTCTGAAACACAATGATACACATTCTCCTCTTTTCCAATAGCTTCGGTTTGGCTGATAAAAATAAATATGATGGTAGCTCATCAATACTTTGAGAGATAGAAATTTAATATTTGGAAAATATATGAGTTTAATAAGATGGTACATACAGAAAATATTGATAGTAAAAATGAATAGAAATTAAACACATCTAAATAACACAGCTCTGTTGAGATGAACAGTTTAGCCCTCTTCACTTAAGTATGGTTCAGATCCTTATTGTTGCTCAAGTTGGTGGCACTGAGTGTCATATTCTTTACTGTAGAAGAGAATATATGGGCAGTATCCCATGCACCTGAGGAGGTCAACGTGCACTCTTATCAAGGACACTGATTTCATAAATAAACAAATGCACTAGGGCATCACACTCTGATTAGTAACAAAATTTATTATTTTAATATTTTGAAAAATGTTAAGTGATATGGAATAATTATCCTTATGTAGTACAGTATTTATATATACTTATATTTTAATATATATAAACAATACATAATGATCCAATTCAGATAATTGGTATCATGTTACCTCCATAATTTATAATTGCCATAGTTGGACAGAACTATTTTTATTTTTGATTTATATAAAAAGATGTCAGTCTGTGATAGAAACCTTTTTTATTTGTTTAAACTTCCTTGTTTGTTAAAGATCAACCCATTGTTTTATTCCTCTGTTTCAATCTGAGCAAAGAATAATAGTATTGCTGGATTTCACATCATGACACTATGGAATCAGCACAAGTTTTGATTTTTCTGATATTTAGTTTCTTTGGGCCTTTGTTTTCTATAATATACAAAATTATTGCACAATTCTTATAATGATTTTCTTCTGAGTGTATCTTATGACTGAATATTTAAGCTATTACTATGATAGTATTCTCATGTTTTATTTACCACCAACAAATAATTGACTATAGTTATAACCTACTATTCCTTCTATCTCATAAGATCTTCTTAATATATTTATTTACCTTTGGTGATAATATTCAACTATTCCCACCTTATAAATTTGGAGATAGAGGACACTGGCAGCCATTTGGGTAAATAATGCTCTTACAGTTCCAGTTTAAAAAGTTAACTAGAATATAAAAACTTGACTGAATGTGGTAGTGCATGCCTGTAATTCCAACACTCCAGAAAGCTGAAAAGAGAGATCACAAAATTGAGGCCAGCCTGAAGATGCTATTTCAGATGTTTCAGGACTCTGAACAGGTGGTTTGGAATTCACCAATTTAATCAACCCACAACCAGTTGCTAGGAGTCTGTTACAGGTATGGCACCACACTGAAAACTGAATGATTTATAATAAATCACAAAAAATTATTGGGGAGGGATCTACAACAAAGTAAAACACAACATATAAATATTTTATAAGTTAAAAACAACAAAAGAAAAAAGTCAAAACAATAAAAACCAAGAACCACAGGTGACATTTCCTGTTTAAAGTAGAAAGTTGGAAAAGGTGCCACATAACGTGTAATTTGTATCTCTCTGATTAAAATGAAACAAGTGGTATAGAAAATGCATATTTCTTTCTTTATTTTAAATTTTTTAAAGAGGGTAAAATTAAACATAGCAAAAAAGAACAAAACAGATCATAAGATAACAAGGTAAGAGACACAGATTTCAAAGCAAGACAACCAGAGATTTTCACTATCTATCATATTGTATCTTGTTTTCTTCCAAATAGTTGTTCATCTCCTCACATACAATGAATTCATACAAAACAAAGTAGCATAAAACTGATCAGAACAGGATGATGAAGGCATTTTAGGTCTTCAAGATCAGACAATAAGAAAGTCAACAATGGCTGCCATAATGTCTCTCATTCTCTTCAAAATAGCTGTCCATACCTTCATGTATGTGGAAATTAAACAAAATAAAACAGACTAAAATCACTGAGCAAAGAATAATATTATTGCTGGATTTCACATCATGACACTATGGAATCAACACAACTTTTGATTTTTCTGATATTTAGTTTCTTTGGGCCTTTGTTTTCTATAACTGTACAAAATTATTGCATGATTAGACTTACATGAAATACTAAAACCAGTAAACTTACATGAGCAAAAAGTAGAGTGGTGGCCAGGACCAGGGAGGAGGGAGACATAGAGGTTTGCCAATGAAGTAAGAATAATGTTTTCATAAGGAAAGAGGAAAGAATTCTAGAAAGTTTCTATACTACATGGGTCCTATAATTAATTACACTGTTTTGCACACTTAAAAGTCTCTTGAAGGTAGATTTCACATTCAAAGTTCTTACTGTAATACAACTAAAAATTAAAGTATGTCCAATTACCACCTATAACCTAAAGATCAGTAATATTTATCTTCAGCCAGTAGCTTGGCATTAATACCCACAGTCAACTATTATTTGCTTACAAAGTGCCAGGCCACAGTGGGACACTTGGTGGAGAGGTGGCCTGATAAAATCAGTATACCAGCTGTCATTTCCTTCATTATTCTGACCAGGTTAAAACCAGCTGGTGATTCAGAAGTAAAATGTTTTAAGAAAATGCCATAAAAGACCAGGAACCAAGAAAATAAAACATTCACATTTTAAAATTGAGAAAAACACATTTAAGAGACAGACATTGTTAGGGAAAGAAATCTTCCCAGTCATGCAGAAGTATTTAGTAACTTCCACGTACTACAGTGCAGGGAATGGGAGCAGTTTCAGATAAAGAAAGCAAATTCGTAAAAATGAATTTCTGACCTTAAAATTGGTGATAAGTAGGCCAATCTCAGACACCTTCCAAATCTAAGTTTATGTGAATCTCTAATCCTTGTGGTTCTTAGGAGGCTCCCACCAGGTGACAAGGACATTGTAAACTTAGGAGTGAAAATCTCGCAACACACCCTCCCTTACAAACCCATAGCCGACTCCTGAAAGCGTTTCAGACAGAATATTGGTGCTAATAAGTTCAGTACCACAAGTTTCCTTTGGGATCAGTGTTCTCTTACTGAGATTACACACAATCATTTCTTTCTTCTCCACCAGAGTTTCTATAGGACACAGAGATTCACCCTCTAAGCTTTAATTGTATAATTTGATATTAAAAACTTATTGAGTAAAATTTAAAAGTATAGTAAGTGGAAAGTGTATAGAAGAAAAAGCATGTAAAATATGCATTGAAAGTAACCTGAAAATTTACCATCATAATGTCAATATTTTTATATATTTTATTCATTAAAATTTGGTAATATAGGACTGGGGTTATAGCTCAGCAGCGCAGCACCTGTGTGGCAAGCATGAGGTCATGAGTCTGATTCCCAGTACCAAAAAACAAAACAAAACAAAACAAAACAAAACAAAACAAAGCAAAACAAAGCAAAAATGGGTAATATAATGCTTATTTTCTTTTTTCAAGTAAAAACATATGCATTACATTATAATTTATTAGAAGTATAACTAAATATGTATATTTTATCATGCTACTAAAATTATATAAAAGTATTGTTTTCTTATAAATTATTGAATCAATTCTGTCATATTGGAAATGCAGTTTGTCTCCACATTTTCATAATTGAGAATATTGCTTTGTTTCTGAGTATTGGACTCATCTTCGATGAATTCTTTCTGATTGGATCTTGGATGGAGGATTGAAAGTTAAACAGTGTAAAAATTTCTAAGAATTTTGACATAAACCTTTGCAAATTTCCCTGGAGGAGAATGTATCCTCTAGACCTTGCTATTCTGTGCAGGACTGCTTCTTTCTTCATTCCCTGCATAGTATTTTTGTAAGTTAGGAGAGGGGTATTTTATAATTCATGTTTGTGTTATTACCTGTAAGTTTTGCACATATTCATAGGCACCTTTTTTTTTTTTGTACCTGGAATTGAACTCAGGGCCGTGCACTTGCCAGACAGGTGCGGCAGCACTGGGCTTCAGCCCAGCGCACTGTCACTTTCATGCAGGATTCGAGGGTGGGGTGTGCTTAGATTGTTTGTAAATTTCTATGCTCTTTTTTTTTCCTGTTTGTTTTGCTTATTTGTAAGAAATATTAGCGATTAGGAGTAATCACTCATCTTCTATCATGCAGATTATTATTTTTCTTTGTCAACATTTGCCTTATAATTTTTATTGTTAACAGTTTATGATATGCAGACATTTTCCATTTCATCAAGCACAGAGATATAGTAAGAAGGTTTATTAATTTTTTTCAGATGAAATATCATATCTAACACTTTATGTACTTTATCTCTTTTAATCTAAGAACAACTGCACCAAATAAATATTATGACTGTGCCCATTTTTCTAACAAAGAAATGGGGGTAGAAGAACTGTATGATCAATCCAGTCATTTACAACTTAACAGACAGGTCCGGTTTTCTGAACAAGGTCTGTATGAGACTAGAATTTTCCTGCCCAGAATTTCCTTGTCATACATGACTGTGAAGTCTCTTTATCCAGACATCAAAACATTGATCTGCATATTCTTCTGGGATTTTTGGCTTTATTTTTGTATTTAGACACTAATGAGAATTGGATATCTCTCAATTAGTATGTATATGAATAATTATATAGCTAATTGTCTTATCAATATTTACTGTCTAATCTAGTTACTCAGACATAAAAGGAATTTTCAGCTGTTATCAGGTATTAGACACCCTACTCCTATTAGGATTGGGAAAGCATATTTTATTCAAAAGGTGAACCAATGAAATTGTAACAGAAATATACTATTACAGCTCAAACCCAAAGTGCAATCACTTGCAGATTGTTTGTTCTTTCAGATACTGGCACCAATAACCAGGAGGTAATTCTGTCTTTCTGGAAAAAAGAAGAGAGAAGGCAACCCCAGCTTCCATCCACTGAGCACTTACTGGGTGTCTGCCATGGAGCTGAGCATATTAAGTGTTCTGTGTATTTCTCTGTTTGAATTCTGAAGACTTTACAGCCAATTTAACTGGATCCCTTTGATCTGGGTCAACAAATTAAACTTCCAGAGAAGAACTATCTTAAGAGTGATTTTCACACAGGAATCACTCACTTCCAAGGCAAGATAAACTTAAGTTGCTCATGCCAGACAATTCAAGCTTGTGAAAAGCAAGCCAGTGTAAAGAATGAGGCTCAGAACCAGCCTGGCACAGGCCCTGGGTCATGAAGACAGCTTGTCCTGTCCCTTCATGCCAAAGCCCTTTTCAGGGATCAGTATCACAAAATGTCTTTGTCAATTTTTATCACTCGGAATTAATCCAAAAAAAAAAAAAAACCAGTTCAGAAGGACAGTGTATCAATCAACCCAAAGGAATGGCAAATGCATACCATTGGCCACTGTATATAGATGCTGCTTATTGGACAGACACTAGGGTTGAGAGTGTTCTTTTATTAAAGGCATGGATTTTTGCAAGAATGAAAATTGACAGCTTATGGAGAAGGATACAATCTGTTTAGAGACTATTAAATCATTATTCTGATTATGGGAACAGACATCTTACAGGATCCCAATAGAAGAAAACCAGAGCCATAAATCTACAGCACACAGTAAGTCAAGAGGAGCAGAGAGAAGCAGCAACCATGACATTTGGGTGTCTAAAAATACATACAAAACAAGTCCAGCCCGGTCAGTGGGGCAAAGTGAAGGTTCAGATCGTGGCTAGTAGGCTCCACTGCCTTGGCCAAGTCTTCCTCACTCTGGCATCTCAGCTCCAGCATCACTTTTCTGAAAAGCCTGAGTTACTCATTTCTACAATGTTCAACATCTCTACTCTGAAATATTATCAATAAAATGTAGCATCTAAGGGTGTGGCTCCAAATAGTAGTTGTCCTCGGCTCAAATCTCCACATTGTCAGTTCCCAACTATTGTGGTTTGGCTCATAAATGACCCCCAGAGTCCCATGGATGAGAGGATTGGTGTCCAGATGCCAGCGTCACTGGGAGCTGGGGGAACCCTTGGGAGCTGGGACCTAAAGGGAGGTAGTTAGGTTACTGAGCTTGTGCCTGAAAGGAGTATTGCAGGCCCAGCTCCTTTCATTCTCTTTATTTCTGGGCAGCATGAGATGAACGGTTTTGCACTACCACGTCCTCCCCACCAGGATTTCACTGAAGATCAAAAAGCATGGAGCCAACCAACCATGGACGGACACTGCTGAAACTGTGAACCAAAATAGAGAATTCCTTTCTCCTTTTAAGTAATTATTTTTAATCTCTCAATCTATCACTGCAATGGCAATCTAACACTATAGCTTCAGCTAAAATTAAATTGCAGTGCTTCATTCACTGGAAAAAATCAGTTCCATAATATTATTCCATTCGTCTTGAGCACGAAGTGAGTTAACACAAAGAACACAAATTTAAGACTCAGCAATGTATCTAATAATTAGTCGTTGCTCAAAAAGTGTTCACATGGCTATAGGAATCACTATGATACTTTGTTTTCTTGCTTGTTTTACCACTAGATGGTAAGTTGCATGGTGGAATAGATCTGCTATTCATTAAGGGGGGCCCTTCTGAAATCGTAGCTGGCTATAAAAGCTCTGAGGCTCTTGCTAACTGTAGATTCTGGTTCAGTAAAAGTGGGTTGGGAGTTAAGCTTCTCTGCTTCTAACATTCTCACTGGTGGTGAGCTATCCATTTAGCTAGACTGACAACATGGTACAAACCTAAGGATTTTTTTCTCCATTTAGGAATTCAAGACCTGATGGTTTGGCCAGCACCACCACAATCTGTGGCCTGTTCTCTTTGCTTTGGGGCCAGAGAATAAGCTTTTCGTGTTATTCAAGTAAACCGCCTGATGACCCATCTAGTGGTAGCTTTGCGCTGGGCACTCCAGCCGCTCCGTTAAGAGCTGATGTGACAGCACACAGGCTGTTAGGTCCCTGCTGAGAATCAAGAGAACTAGCAATGAAGCAACTGAGGCCGGTGTGATCAGATAGGCAGAAAGCAATTCTGCAGAAGGGAAAAGAACCAAGAGATGGAGGGAAGGGAGAGAAGCGAGTAAAAAGTGAGTGAGAGGCACTGTGACTGTGTAACAACTGCCCTCAAGGATGGTAATCCTTGTGCACTGCAAATGTGTACCAATGCAAATTTAATTTTAAAAAATAAAGAAAATAAAGTTCTCCTGGGGAGTGCTATGTAAAAACTAAATTAGATAAACTCCAAATAGCTCTTATAATTTTTAACAGCTAACATCAAGAAAAGACATTTATACATACTCAATAAAAGATACATGTTTAAGAATATTTTCAGTCTGAGGTTGTTTAGAATATCTACCTATCAAGAGAGAGAGAAAGAAAGAGACAGAGACAGAGAGACAGAGAGAGAGACAGAGGGAGAGAGGGACAGAGAGAAAGAAAAAGAAAGAGAAAGAGAGAGAAAAAGAAAGAGAAAGAGAGAGAAAAAGAAAGAGAGAGAGAGAGACTCCTCTTTCTTTGTTACTTTTTATGCCTTTGTCATAGGATCCCTGATGTTCTCAGTGTCGTCCGGGGAAAACTAAGTCTTTCAGTAGCAAACATGAGAGCTGAGAAGTATAAAAATGTGCCCATGCCATGCCCAATGAGTGCTTGCATCCAAATTCCTGAGCTGATGCAGATTTGTGTAACATGCCACAAATCCCTTCACCTTCCCAAACTTTATTTTATATAAGCAGTTAATTGGCAATTTTATTACTGACCTGTTATAGAGCAGAGGCATTTTTAGGCCAAAACAGTCTAGAAACTGATTGAAAATAATGAAGAAATTAAAATTTCTTTACAAAGCAATTGATGAGATGTGGAGGAATCTGGAAGGGGGATAAGAGGCTGATTTTGTGGTATTCTCCCTCAGTAACAAAGGAGAGTAACGCCGTCACACCAAATTAGAATGGACTCATTCCAGAGGGTAAAGGGGTATGGTTAGTTGCAGGTAGTGAGTGATAGTCAAGTAATTTCTTGAGGTCTCTGTGCAACATATCTCCTTCACATCTTTATTCCTATAAAATAGTCCATGTTTATAAACCAGTCTTGCTGTATTTCAGATTTTGTTGACAACAAACACTGTTTTATATAATTTTCTTGCCTTCCAAGGGGTGAGTCATCGAACTACACAAGATCTGATTTGTTCTGGGTCATCTCAGATTGTAGCCCATTTTTACCCTTCTTCCTTCCTGATTCATTTGCTTGACAGGTACTTGGACTACTTGCTCCAGAAAGACAGCTAATGTCTCTTTTTCTAAAGCAATTCTGTCTTTTTAAATCCATTTTCCCCTCCTCTCTTCCCCTCTTCCACCTCTTGTTCCACTTCCCGTTTGGAAAATATCTACCTATTTACTCTTATCTAGTCATTACTTTGTTCTTTATTTGTTTCTCTTATTGGTTTCTCTTATATGAGAAACCAATGTTATATATAAATATATGCATGTGGTCTATTCCACATAAGACTATGTTCTCAAGGTGCATGTATTCACCTACAAGTCCCTCAACTTTAACCTTTATGGCAGAGTAGTACTCCACTGTTTATAAATATCACATTTTCCTTATCCATTCATCTATTAAGAGACGTATAGGCTGTTTCCAAGATTCAGCTACTATAAATTTTGTCACTACAAATATGGATATACATATAGCACTGTAATATGATGACCTTAACTCTTTAGGAAAGATTCCTAGGAGGGAAATAGCTGGGACAAATATAAGTTCTCTAATCATAGAAAAAAGTGGAAATAGAGCTTTGACAAATGAGAATGGATCTGGAGTCAAAGGGAGCAGGAAAGGGAAGAAAAAAAGAGTTAAGATGCATTCTCCATACTAAATATGTTTGCTACATACTACAAACTTGTGCTGACAAAAACACAGAATTGTAATATAAAAACATAGTTCTGTCTGTATAACACTTTTGTCAGTGCCTGGTATACAGTAGGTTATATAAAAATGCTACCTGTTATTCTTTCTAGCAAGAGTGTTGAGTGACTATGAATTTTCCTATGAATACATTTTTGGCTGCTTATGTTACATTGTGAATCACATGATTTTAAAGTTTTAGTCTGGCAATATTTTATTGATCAACCTTGTCATTTTATGAGAAAAGAAAAACAAAGCCAAATCAGAAAAGTGATTTGGCCTATGTCAGAGTTATTTTCAAGATATATATATATATATATATAAAATTTTAATTGGTGAAAAGAAACCAAGAAAAAAAGAACCTATAAATTCTCTTTTGAATGTTTTTTGTAAGAACTGAAGTGTTAATCTCTGAAATCATAATCAACATTTTAAGAAGTTCTTCCCTAACTAAATAAAAGTAAAGAACCAAGCAAATAAACATGGAAATAAAAAAATAAAGCCAAAATAGAAAAATCTAGTCATCATAATTTTCATATGGAAGATTGATTTTATAGAATATCAAAAATTTTTGTTAATTACTTTGATAATTCATGCATTTGCAAATCCTTTGGTATTACAGATCTGGGGCTTCCTATCCTATAAGTAAGGGAGTTTATCATTTTTTATATTTTATTTCTCTCATGTAAATCCTCTGAGAATCCACTGTCTGGTTATAAATTCCCAACTAGAAATCAGTGTTCAGGAACCTTCTGTCCCATCATGTCAACTCGCTTTCTTGCTTATGTATCTTCGTCACCATTGTTATTAGCACCATCTTTAGAGCTGTTCCAAATGGAAATGCAAAGAGACTAACTGTGTAAGCCTGACATACCCTTTACAAAGTCCCCTTTAGGCATCTCATTTGGAAAATATGAACCAAATGAACAAAGTACAGGTTTAATTTTGTTTCATTAGATTGTGAAGAAACCAACATGAATTAATTAGTGTTAACTACAGCACGCTTCACTAATATCCTGCCAACACAAAGATTTCCTACAGTGCCAAGATGGGAGACATGTTCAGGATGATAAGACAGAAACGAATATGGGTTGGTGCAATTATTATTATAATTACTGCTGCAAAGAATTTTAATTGAAAGTGGGTTTTACATTGGGTGGAGTAATAAGCTCAATTAAGATCCAGGGAAAGACATTAAATTTTGTTTTAATGGCAGCATTTTATGTCACATAGTTGCAAATTAATTATCAAAGCATATTTATTATGATTATTTATAGCAGGCAACGGCATCTAAAAATGACAAATAGGGACTTGTGGCAGGTAGCTTAGCCACTCAGCTCGACCCTCTCTGGGTTGAAATGACAATAAGCTGAAGAGAAGTCCTAGGAAGGACAAGTGGCTGTTTCCATGGGGAAAGAGGTGGCTGGAATCTGAGCTGTGTGGGGTGACACTGCCTGCAGGCTTGTGTCTCTAGGCGTTCAACACGGAGTATCACTTCTCATCAAACACTCTGTAGATGTGATGAGTTTCTCCACACTGTGAAGGTTGTGTGCACTCTCCATGTTGCAGCACAAGACACAATCATGTTACAAAATCAGTGGGAAATTATATCCACCAGGGTTGGTAGGGAGTAAAATACACACACCAATGGGACCCAGTCATCCTGAAAACTACCCGCAGCGCTAAACAACCTATGCTTCATGTTTGGCACTTTAGAAGATTACACATTGCAGTGATTTCCAATGCTTACTTCATGTTTTATAATTGCACTAAAAAATGTAGTGTAATTCAGCCCTGACTCCTGTGGGGTGCCTATCAAGCATTTTCTGTGATGCTTCTACCTGTCACTCAAAGGTTGCAGCGATTTAAGTGGCAGAGAGGCTGCACTCCACCTACCCGCCCACTGTAGACACAAAGCTGCTTAAACAGGTCCTGGTGACTTTAGCACTTGCCTGCCAAGTACCTAAATCTTCAGGAATTTGACTCTGAATTAGTTTGATGGCAGGTACGATGGAATCACTCAGAAATAATAGACACATTGTGACATTCTTGAAAGACTGACTAATTCAGCAGTCTATAATTTCCTACCAGGTAAGCTTTTTAAACCACATTTATTTTAACTGCTATATTAAAACATAAAAGTTACACATATTTATGGGGTGCCATGTGACACTTCAATACCTGTATACACCTACACCTGTGTAATGTTTAATTCTATCTCCTCAGTTTTTATCGTTCCTTGATGATGAAAGTATTCAACATCTTTTCTTCTAGTTTATAAAAACATATTACAAAAAGTGCCCAGTACATTGCTTTCAGCTATCGTAAGCCTTCTATGCCATAGAACACTGAAATCTCTTCACTTCCTAACTGTAACTTAGTTCCTTTAACCGACCTCTCCATCCCTGCCTCTGTACTCCACTCCCCAGCCTCTGGGAACCACTGCTCTACTCTCAGCTGCTCCAAAATCAACTTTTTAAGAGCCCACCTGGGACTGAGATCGTATGCTACTTGTCTTTCTAGGCCTAGTTTGCTTCATCCCATACAACGCTCTCCGATCCTACCCAAGGTATCGTAAGTGACAGGATTTCCCTCTTATTTATGGCTCACTCATCCCACGTCGCACATGCAGAGCACATATTCTTTATCCAGCCATCCCTGTTGGACACTGGGATTGCTTCTGTTTCTCCACTACTGTGAATGGACTTACCGTGCACAGGAAGGCAGGTGTCACATCGACAGGCTGATCTCAGCTCCTGTGGGCACACATCCGGTAATGGGAGTGTAGGGTCACACAGTAGTTCTGTTTTTACCTGTTTGAAGAATTCACATACTGATTTTGTATTATACTGTAATATTTACAGGCAGATCAACAGTGTGTCAGGGTTCACTTGTCTCCGCTGCTAAGTGCATGCGTATTACGTATTAATGCGCCTGTTGTAGAACTTACCCCTTTATCATTATGCCATCCTTTTCGCTGTTCCTGATAACTTTCCTTGCTTTTAAGTCTGATCTGTCTAAAATTAATATAGCTAGTCCTGATTTCAGTTGATTAGGGTTGCCATGATATAGTTTGCCAAGTGCTAATTCACATGTATCTTCACATTCAAAGTGGGTTTTATGTAGACGATATATGCATGGTTTTGAATTTTCTCATTCACTCCATCTCTGACTTAACTGGCACATACAGACCACTAACATTCAAAGTTACTATTGATACAGTTGAATTAATATTCATTGTGTTTGTTGCTATTTGTTAGGTATTGGCTTGTTCTCTGTCCCTACTTTTGTCTTCCCTTTTTTTCAAATTTTTGTGGTTTTAATTAAACATTTTCTATGACTTCATTGTCTCTCCTTTCTTAGTATAGCAGTTATGCTTCTAATTTTTTAAAAATATTAGTGGTCACCTTAGAATTTGCAAGACATATGCACAACTAATTCAAATTTGATTTGAAATAACACTATACCACTTCTCAGTGTGATACTTCCTAATAGGGAAACAATCCTAATTTCTCCCTCTTGTCACTTCTTGTCACTTGTATTATTGCTGTCATTCTCTTCCTTAATACATAAGCATATATATATATATATATATATATATATATATATATTTCATACATGTGTATTTTCACAATTCAACACTTTTGCCATTATTTGGAATAAACTTTGTCTACAGATATTCCTGGTTTAACAAAATGAAACATTTTAATGTATCCTTAGTTATTTCTTCTCCAATGTTCTTCCTTTCTTTATGTACATCTAAGTTTCTGACATATATTTATCACCTCTCCAAAGAATTTACTTTAACCATTCTTATAAGGTAGGTGTTCTAACAATAAATTTCCTCTGTTTTTGTTTGCTTAAAGAAGTTGTTACTTCTTCTTCACTTATAAACCAATTTTACAGGTTGCAAAATTCTAGATCAGTGGATTTACCCAGTTAATTCTTTAAATATTTCATTCCTCTCTCTTTATTGTGTGTTTTGTGTGCTTTCCAGTTCCTGCCGCACCACTTTCATGTGATATGGGACAGCAGATGGTGGGATGCAGTATTTCCCTACCCCAGGTCAGTTAGAGGGTGAAACACCCAGCAGGTTAAGCTAGTTAATTGGTTTCTCCGGGGGCTGATCTGTTAAGAGGAACAGGATGCACTGTCATATATCATAGCACCTCCTTTCCTCCTCCCACTCCTGAAACGGGGGAATTTTCCAGGCTCTACTCTGAAAACCTGACTGAGCACCTCCAGGTAGCAGCCAAGAGCGGCCTGGCTCCCCTGGAGTTTTAACTCACAGACTTGCCCCTAGAGATGCTCCGATTACAGTGTAGGTTTTCCCGCTCCTGTGCTGTGATCCTTGGCCAGGTCCTCTTTGCCCTGTCTCTTCCTGGGCCAGTAGTTTGCCTGGTTTCTCCCTCTCCACGGGATGCAGGAAGAGTTGCTGGTTTTTCTTTTCATTTTGTTTTGTTTTGTTCAATTTTTTCAGCTTTTTTCTTGTTGAGCAGTTTACTTGTTGGACCAGTATTATACACTGGATCTTACCTCAATTTTGTCACTTAAACCTTTGACAGACTTGAAGATTTTTTCTCTGTTGTGGCACCATGTCCACAATATGTGCCTATTATTTTATCTTACTCCTTAAATGTTCATATGGTTGAAAATATATTTATTGATTTCCTAAAATAAATGATTCCATCCTTTGCTATTTTTTTTTAATTTATAGTTTATGATTTTAAAAGTGAGTTCACTGGCTGATGCCTCTGGAACTATTTACTTTGCTCTCAGCAGCCAAGTCCTCATTAGTTCAGAGCAGAAGAGATATTTATCTCTCTTTTTCTTGTAACTGACTTTTTAACTGAAAGAGTCATTTTTGGAAGCATAGCCCCATATGACTGGTAAGCATATCTTAGTTTTAAGCTAGAAATTCACTTCTGCACACATAATAGGGAACTGCCTGTAACCCACTCATTATTCATTGTCTATCATCATTCTTACTGAAGGAACCTGATGTGTGTGTGAGTGTGTGCGTGTGCTGTGTGTGTATGCATGTGTGCATGCACACCAGCAGTCAAGAAGTGATTCTGCCTTCCCGGAACTCCACGTGGAGTGGAGGCCACACAGAAGTCATAGTTCGCTCAGCTCAGACCCTTTCGCCCTGGCTGTGGCTTCGCTTTGGCTGTTTGCAGTCACAGAGCTCAAACACCTGGAACTGAATCCCGAGTCCAGTGTCTGAATGCTGTGTGTGACATGTCACTCGCCATGACAAATGGGACCTGCTCAGCCTCAGTGTGCCTGGCTACTCCTGACAGATTTCATCACCTTGTTCTTTGACCTGGAATGCACGGTGCACACGCACCTGGCAGTATACACTCCTACAAAAGGGCTGGAAATCCAGCCCTGGATTATGTACACTGTATGTGCTAAAAATGGAACTAGAAAGGTAAATTAATAAAATATACTCTATACTGTTGTATTCTACTTTCCCTTTCAGATGGATTATTCATTTCTTTCCAGTCTGTAAGTAGTGTCTGTCTCCTAGATTGCTCTGCTTGTATTCAGCAGTTAAATCTTTCCTCCATGTTCCCTTAATGTGTGTGATTTTTTTTCTTTTCTGTGTGTTTAACATATTTTTTCTGCATTAGAAGACAAATTCCAGTCAAATATTCTATCTTATTTCATTATCATGTGTTTTCTAGAATTTTGAAATTTATCTTTTCTCTTCCATAACCACATAAATTTTTTTTAAAAATTTATCCATTCATAATTATTAATCTCCTGTTTTTCCAATGGAGACATTGACAATTGCTTAAAATTATTAGTTGTTGCTCACATGACTCAAAGTGTAGGGGTAAGAAATTGCTTCATGCGACAATGTATCCACCATCTGGAAGAGGAAGTTAATATGATCTTTGGGTCTCTTGCTCTGTCTTTCTATCTCTGTCTCTCTCTCTCTGTCTCTGTCTCTCTGTCTCTATCTCTCTGTCTCTGTCTCTCTGTCTCTCTCTCTCACTATACCTCTTTGTGACTACAAGCTTTGTTTATTTTACAGTGTTGGCCTCGGTGACATATTAAAAATGGTTTTCTATATGCAATACAGAAAAATAGTCATAAGACATTCAGTTGTGTTTCTTTTCCAACACTTCCTGAAAAGAAGCATAGAGCACTTATGATTTAACCTGGCTGCATTTTATACCCATCACTAGATTAAAAGATTCCAAGATCAGATATACCTGAATCACATAAGATGAGTCATATGTGGTTCCTGAAAAAATTATTCTTTTCAACACCCTTCAGATGGGGCAATCATTACATTAGATACTAGCTTACAGAGATGAATAGTAATAGCAGAGCAGACAATAAGAATTATAAATCAGTGTGACAAATACTTCATATCTTTATTCACAAGGTGTCTTAGAATGGAGAAGAAGACAAACCAAGAAAGGGATTACAGAAGGATTCCTGGAAGAACTGAGCCCCAAAGAATGCCTAGAAGTTTGATATATAATTTGCAAACAACTCTAAAGGATATGGAGAAGATGTTGCAGACAAGAGAGGTTGCACAGACTATGATTTGTAAGTACTTCTGTGGATAAAGAGGAAGAGGCATGAGAGAGAAAAGAAAGACCATCAAGCCTAACACTCATAGCTCAAAAATAACAAATTATGGTGAACCAATAAATTTGTTATGCAATTGTATTTATGTGTAAGTAAAAAGTAAGTTTGGAGTAGTGGGAAGCATGAACCCAGAGAAGCCTAAAGAAGGGCAAAGAGAGCGTTATAGACCTGAGAGGAAAAGGGGCGACAGGAGATAGAAAAAGCTAACAAAATTGCCACTGAAGAGGGTAAAGGGACAGTGTGAGCCACTGGCTGGGCGGGGCAGGGGAAAACATCTGGCTGGTTTCTGGGTGCTGACTTAGATACATGGAGTATGCTGGAATAAAGATAGGACACTCCAAATCTGAGATGGCATTGACCACACATTGCTGCAAGACCACACTTCAAGACTTTGCATACTGCAGAACCTCAAAGGTCATTCATTGTTTAAGGGAGTCAGTTTTCATTTTTTTTCTTCTTTTGAATTCACTGAAATTCAACATTTTATAGCTTCGGAAAAACTCAATTTCAAATAATTTAATCGAAAACTAAAGCAATGGTCAGATCCAATAGTCAGTACCACCAAAAATAATGTGATTTGTAGGCAGATTTAATTCTGGGTACCATGTAGCCCTGCATGCATCAGAGAGCCTGGGGAAAAAATGAGGACATGAGAACTTCAGTGCCCAGCGAAAGAGATCATGCACCGTTTGCCAGCTTCTAGTTGAAGATGTGGAGGGGCACTTGTAGTTTACAAAACTGAGTAGAAAAAGTGAAAACAACCCAGCTGCAACTATGGACTTCCTACTTAATTAATTCCCATCCTTGACTTTCATATGCATTTCTCTTCTCTCCAAAAACCCATTACTGCCCTCTTTTGTTTTATTCTCTTTCAAATAAAAATTAAAAAAAAAAAAAAAACCATTTCAGGATGTCTCATCTCAAAGCTTCTTCATGCCTGGAAGAAAACTGAACATGACACATTCAACTCTAATTCAGGTTTCTTAGAAAACATATAAATGATTAAAATAAATGATGTCAAGAGTCTATTGAGTTTTATTTTCTTTTTTGTTTTTACCCTGGCTTTCCTTTTTCTTTCTTTCTCTCTCTTTTCTCCTTCTAACTCTTTTTGGTTGTCTTTGAGGTTTTTTTGTTTTGTTTTTTGAGCTAATTACAGCAAAATTCCCCAGGCTGAGTACTTTACAAAGAGAAGCAGTTTATCAAGCTTCTGGTTCTGCTGGCTGGGAAGTCTACGGAGCATGTTGCTGACATCTGCCAGGCCCCCCATCTCCCAGCTGCATCCCAGCATGATTGTCACCGTAGCAGTTCCAGGGTCCTGCTTAATGACATTTACCCAAGGGACAGATTGTATATTCTTTTTTAATCTCCCAAAGGAATATTTCTAAATTGTATTCTCTTGCAGTACCCTGAGACACTGAAAAACCAAACCTTCTGAGCCTCATTCCTTGCCCATCACAATGCCTGAGTGGGACCCAGAAACTCACATTTTATCAAGTTCCTGGAATAAGTCTCCTGTGCCACAAGGTATTCCTGGAGTACAGAGCAGACAGAGCTGCATCTTTCAGAACAACTTTGAAATTGGGCTCACGGGCTCTAATCATTGCTTTTGAAATACAATGGAAGAAATAATGATAGGTAAAAAGGAGAGAAGAAAATTTTAATTTTTTAATGGTAAATTTAGTTTTTTAAAATTATACTTTTAAGGAAAACTGTAGTGTCAGGAAACACACAAAAAAGTTACCCAAAGTTACATAGCACAAAGTTACATTGCCTTTTTTGCTTCCAGAAAATTCCAAAATTTTCTCAGGTTTTAAAGCCACAGTCACCTCAGAAACTGGGCCCCTGCTTTTTGCCTGTGAACGGAGGCTCTTCTTTTTTGCCACAAACCTCCATCCTTGTGGAAGCTGTTAGGTGTGCAGCATCTCTCTGAATTTAAAATACCTGCAGATGGTTTGCGTACTAACTCAGTCCAGCCAATGAGTGGTCTGATGAACAGTGGGAGTACATCCTATATCACCCATCTTGAAGACACCCCAAGACTGCATCAGACTCCTACCCCAAACCACAAAGCACTCGATCCAGGAATGAGCACACTGTCCTCTACCTGCCCCATAACTTTATTTCTGGCCCTCACTAAGCATCTTGAAAACTCTGCTTTGTGTGTGTGGTGAAAGTTAGCAAACTAGATGCTACCCTGCAATTAGGGTGGCTTGAGGTCCCCATTTACACTTCAGGGAGCCTCTTCAGACCCCATCTGGTGACACTTTCTAGTATCTCAAAGACCCAGCGAGGAGTCCCTGCACTGTCCTGAAAACCCTTGCTGTCCATGCAGAGTTGAAACACGGAGCAAAAAACCCTCCTCCAAACCTCGCAGGCCAGAGTGAAAACACAGTAGCTTCCATGGGTCCTGAAAACAACCATGTATTAAGATGTATCTTTGAAAAAATCTGCCCAGCTTAAGGAGATTTTCGCTAAAAAAGGAATCAGGTAATTTGTTCTGAATTAAAGTTAAGCACTCGGCTTAGTTCTCTTTCACTTTTTTTCTTATAAATCTCTGACTAAATTAATTAAGTGGATGTTTAAAACTGCCAACCCTCCTGACACAGGAGGCCCTGTGATGAGCCAGTGAGGTTCAACAGCAGTTAGAGCCCCCTGCTTAGGAAGCGAAACCCTGGCCTCCCTCCCTCTCCGCTTTTCCCCAACCACACCCACAGCCAGGCTGCCAAGACCTGTCTGGGAACCGCTTCACCTGACGCCCACGGCCGACTCTTTTTCTCTGGTACAGATAAAGTATGACAAATGTGTGAACAATAAAAAGGAAGCTCTGCCATTTTCCACTCGCAAGCTTCGCAGCATGAGCACATGCAGCTCCTCTTGCAAGAAGAGAGATCAAGGCAGAGCAGCCACCCAGTGACAGCAGGGACTGAAGGAGGCCCGGAGGGTTCATCAGCATCAGCACTAACTAAAAACATGTGCTGAAGCCATTGTCTTCCCCTCCCCTTGTTCCCTACCTTCCTCCTTCCCTTCCTTCTTCTCTGCTTTTTCCTTCCTCCTTCTCTCTTTTCCTTGCTTCCTTTTTTCCTTAAATAGTAACTGAACCCCTACCATGTGCTTGGCACTGATAAATGACTGGTGAACAACATAGGCAAAATCCCTGCTCCCTTGGTGTTGCAATCTAGCAGAGAAATCTGATCATAAGCAACAATTAATGTGCAGAAATAATCACAGATTGGGACATAGGTGATAAAGTAATCAGAGTATTGCAGTGAAACGTAAGATGGGATCTCAGGTAGGAAAGAGATACTAGAAAGCACCTTTGCACTTCAACACATGGAATAAAAAGGAGTCAAGAAAGCTGAGGCACTATACACACATGTATGTATATTTGGTATATTATATATATAAGAGAGATAAATAGGAAGTAGGGAAATGGCAAATTCTTCCCTAAATTACCTATTTCAGTGTCTTAAAAAATATTTTAATATATATGCTAATTTGTTTCCTTTGTACTACTAATTTATCTTAATTTATTGAATAGAAAGTTTTGTGTTATTATCTATTTCTTCTTTGTTCGAATCTTTTTGGACTGTCTTATACTCTGAATAACCTCTTTAAATATAATGGCCCACAATGTATTAACTGTTGTTATTTGCTCATTATTTTGTTATGAAATTTTGTTTTGATTTTTCCTAAAATTAAAAAAAAATGAGAACATGTTCTTTAGCTATTTTTCTTATTGCTGAGGCAAAATACCCAACACTAAAAGTTAAAGGAGGAAAGGTTTATATTGGCTCACAGTTTGTAGAGATTTCAGTCCACAATGGACTGTTTCCAAGGTAAGGTGGCAAGGCAGAGGAGAAACAGTTCATGGCAGGAAGAAGACAGCAAAGCAGCAAAGCAGCAAAGAAGCAAGTCCAAGCAATGTTAGCAACTTTTTGCAGCTTCTTTTATATTCTATCTAGGCTATCGGACTGAAGGTGGTGCCAAAGCAATCAGGGCAGTGATTTAATAATCACGCACACACATCCTTAGTCCCAGCAGCAAACACTCTAAATCCAACCACCTCTGAAAAAGTCCCACTTAGGACCACGTGAGACTTAGGAAGACATCAAGATACAACCATAACAAAATGTGTGACACTTGAAAAGAAGAACAAAAGCTGGAGAGAAGTCAGTAAGAGATCACATTTTCTAACTTACCTGGAAAGTTCACAAGGCTGTAAGAAGGAGTCTCTCTCTCTCTCTCTCTCTCTCTCTGTGTGTGTGTGTGTGTGTGTGTGTGTGTGTGTGTGTGTGTTTTGTACTAGGAATTAAATCCAAGGCCTTTGAATTAAGCTACATTTTTGGCCATTTCATTTCATTTTATTTTATTATTTTATTTTTTGAGAGAAGTTCCCACTAAATTGCTAAGTTGCCCAGGCTCCAGTTTCAATCCTGCCTCAGCCTTCCAGAGAGCTGAAAAATCAGGCATTCCACCTCTTCTAAATTTAGAACAGAGTAACTTGAGTGCATGAAGCTTAAAAAACAAATAATAATAAAAATGCCACCAAAGAAGGGCTGGGGCAGGAGCAAACCTGCTGCCCTGCAGCTGCTGACCTTCTTTGCAAGTTCCACTTTGGCCACATTTCCTCTGAGCTTTGATGACCAGAGCGAGGAAGGGGACCTTATCATCTGCAGCAATTACAGGGGTTACTTTGAATCCTTGTAATTTGAATCCTTGAAATTTGTTTGACCTAAAGATTAAGACGATTTAGAGTACAATTTGTGCTGGTTCTGGGTGAGAGGTATAGGAGCCCTGGCTGCGCAGCGTAGGCCCTGTGAGGGCAGAGACCAGTGCAACCCTTTGCCACTCTGATTTGTGGCTGTCACGGCAATGCAAGGTGATGTGAGCTGACACCAATTAGCTGGCGTGCACAAAAGTCTTCTCTTTCTCCGGTTAGCAGTAACCGTGGCATGTCATGCTCCTCTTCAAATCTGACAAGCAGCATACAAGGCATTGCCTTCATTAAAGCGTATCAGAGCTGACATGTCGGTGGTGAGCTCCAGAGAGCTGCTGGAGAAGCGGAAAATATGACTGGGCACAAACTCAGCTCGGGAAAGATGAAATTCCTGCTGCCTGGAGCCAGGTGAAATAACCAGAAAAGTTTTAAGTTTGTTACTGCCCTAAAGCATGGGATCTCTAGGTGTCTGTAAGTATCTCCTGTGTCTCCTCACACTCCTTGATCTAAGAAGAGGAAAGACGCTTCCTATATGACTGCCAGCCTGAGCTCTGCATACGAAGAGGACTCAACTCCCACAGCTTGCAGAGAACTCCAAGTTTGGAACCTTTACGTGCTTTGGAAAGTCCTCTCACTCACCAACAGTGAGCCAATGCAATCTAAGAAAGACAGCAGTGCTGCCATTTTACAATTGATAAGTGGTCAGTTGTTTAAACCATGGGCCTCAGTGCACAAAGCAGGAGTGTGATTATAACCGTTGCTCTCCTCACACTGCTCACTGTCATGGCTGCCTCTTCATGCCTCTTCCCAACCTAGGAACTATAGCTGACTTCCACTGGCTTAAGCTCCCCAAATACCTCAGACCACTATTGTTTTTAGTTCATGTTGCCCTGCACAGTCTTTTAAAATGAAATTACATCTTACAGTTAGCACCCATCCCCTCTTTGTTTACCATAGACTTCAACTATGAAATGTTACACAGTTTCAAATGGAAAATATGTATATATTTGAAAGGCATAGGAAGATTTCCAAGAGATATTTTAAGATTAAAAAATTGGATTAAAATAGCCAATATATGATCCTGGATTTTTTTAATATGTATATAAACTATGTATTTTTCTGCTCATTTTATTAATGGAATAGACAGAACTTGTAAAAATCCAATAAGGAAGACATTCATCCTTTTCCTTTACATATTTCAATTTTGAGGGCATTTTACAACTAGCATGTATTTTGGGGTATTTATGATACAGACTTACATAGTTGTAATTTAGTCATGAGAAGAACTCATGGAGAAATACTGGGACTGAAGTAGTCCTCAAGGAACTCAGCCTTGTGCCTGTGCATGGAACCAACTAAAAGAACAAAAGCTAATGATGCACCCAATGAGGTCAAATGGAGCAAGGAGAAGGGAAGAGTGGCGAGGTCAGAAGGAGCCACCCAATTCCTGACTCCTCCACATCCTCTCAGGGAATACAGTTCATCATCACATTTACACAGCTGTGTTAGCTTAAAAAGAAACCTGTCCTCCTCCCCTTTTCAGATTCTCCAGGAGAGGGGCCACCCTTTATTTCACGCAGCCTGCATCATGCCATCGTTCACTTGCACAGTTCCCCAGCACCATTTCTGTGTGGTGAATCAACTCAAGGTGATCACACTGAGGAATGCCCCAATCTCTTCTTTTATGTTATGATCTTTGAGCCTAGCCTGAGTTCCCCAAGATAGATTCCAAAGTTCAAACCCTGAATCCTCTTGCCTGAGCCTCGCTCCATCTCTGAAATTCAAAAGCTGTGGATAGAAACAAAGTTATCATCGATTACCCAAAGGAATGACAATTCTACCCTCTCCCTCCATCACTATTTCCTAAGCATGTTTTTTGGGATGTAAGCTAAAAGATGCCCAGTGCAGAAACAGTTCTTTGGTCAACCAAGCTTGGCAAGTGCTATGTATATTTATTTTCTTCTTTCACCAATCTTGGAGACTCGAATGTGTACAAAGTCCTCTGAGAACTCATGAAGCAAAGAAAAAGCCTTCGTTAACCTAGAATTTCTTAAGCCTAGTCGGTAAAGAAACATTTTGAGGCACTGTCCTGTGAAATTCCTCAGGAAAGATTGTTTCTGCTCTCAGCGCTCCCCCTGACACTCTCAGTTTATACCCCACAAACAGCCAACTCAGCCCCGCTTGCTTTGCCCATCCTATCCACTAAACTACTAAACCAACTTTTTTGATACCCTTTGTCTCCTTAAACTTAGCACTTTGAAACTTGGCATTTGATTAATGGGGAGAATTTTATTTGTTTGACAAAAATATCATTACATTTCGGTTGTTTTATGAATAGGCACAATGCTGATTTCCTTTCAAACACTCCTTAAACCATCTTGTAAGACAAGCACTGCTGTTCTCAGTAAAGAGGAAGGGGACCTACCAGAGTCCAGAGCCTTTGCCCAAAATGATAGAGTGAGTCATTTAAGCACTGTTCCTTGGTTACGCTTCCTAACACACATTTTGTTCGCACATGTGTTGTGAGACAGGTACTTCCCCTCTTCCAGGAAAGCCCCGTACCCCCCGCGGAGGGGTGACCCATGCATTGCACAGAGGTCAAGGCATGTCTGTGGGGGACCTCGTGCTGGCTCCACCTTACATGTTCTTCTTTCCCTTTGCCTCATTTTGTGTCTCCGCCACTTTCACTCTTTTTATTGCCGTGTTGTGCATAACTACACAAATAGAAGATGGAAACATGGAAACACATTGCATCTCTAGCACCCCCCATCCATCCTCTTGCCATCACAGATCTTTCTTGTCTGCATTACGGCACCATCATAACATATCATTGTGAAAATGAGCTGAAATTCGGTTCCATTTATAAATGCATTCCCTTACTACAGAGCCTTAAACGCTAGCCAGATAATTAGCACACGGTGGGTTGCACTGCAGATTTGTCAAGAGCCTAGTTTGTCATCTGCAGGTCAGTATAAGGTGCATACTGTAAATCGCAGATCCAAAATTCATCTAAGCACAGTTCCTTGTGCCTGTGACCCAAACATGGCAAGGAGCGCGAGTGACGCGGTGGCCCCAGGCTTTGGTGTGAGCCTCTTTCCACAGAGCGCTTCACGGCTGTCCCATTCATTCCTCCTCATTACGCTCGTTCAGCTGCTCTGATGCATTGCACACAAGCGCATCCAAACCAGAATACGCCTTAACTGTAGCTCCCAAGGGCATGCAGCTTAGACTGCTAACAGGCGGGGCAAAGCAGACCCGTACAAGAGCTTCTTTCCCTGTGGACCGAAAGGCCCCATTTTGGAGGAAGGTGGCTGGTCACAGCAGAGGGTGATTTGCCACACCGAAGGGGCAGAGCAGATGATGGTAACACTGGCCATCTGCTTTAGTTCCTGGGGAAACCAAGCCAAGATCGCATTTAAAGTTCAAATATTCAGCTTGTTATTATTAAGACAATAACCAAACGTGGTTTTACAGAGGTTTGAGCCAATATGAAGAGTTTTATTGTACAAACAATTTAAAATACCTATATATCAAAAATACATAACACCAAAACCGTATTCATGGCCAGGTTAACAAGAGGGAGTTATTGGTGAGCTTAGATGCGTGTGGATACTGCAGAGATTCACATTGTTGTTTCACCAATACAGCTCGGGAGCCAAGATTCCAGGCACGCCCTTGTGTATCTGGTAGACTTTATTACCATAGATTCATATCTGGTTTCTCTCCCTGCCAGAGGATTTTGCCTTTCTGCTACCTTCAAGCCTGGATTGGCTGTGTCACTTGCTCTGAAATATGGGGAAAGATGCGAGAAAACTGTGTGTGGAAGCGCGAAAAGCCGGCACCCGATTCAACACACCCTCCTCCTCTTCCCTGTGGTGACCACTGGGTCAGTGTAGGCTTTAAAGGTAACAGTGACAGCTGCAGAGCACCTAACTGATCCCCTGCGGACAGACACTGTGAGGAAGAACTAACCACGCTGTTTCAAAGTGCAGAGATCTGGGGACTGTTTGCTATCATGGCATCATTGAAGCCATCCTGACCGTCACACTACCTCAGCATAAATCAGTTATAATCAACTAACAGCCATGCCAAAATCAGAGGCCTTCCTACCCCAGCCTTGTACTGGCTTTCAACTGGCAAACGCTGCCAGCAACCCTGGAGACCCCAAATGCTTGTTCACGTCCCTTGGCACTGCAGTTTGCAAATCAGTGACCCACACTGCTTGCGTACATTTAATTTCCATATCTTTCTTACAAATGAAAGTTTTAATTATTAAACAGTTGTACAGAAAATATTTATATCCACCCTCCTTAGCACAACTATTTACACCTCTATGTGCCCATGTAGCTTCACACAGCAGTAGTGTTTACATATATTTGTGTGACATTTTTATTAACATGTTTTAAGGTATTTTTATGCTCCTGTAGTTTTGATATTTATAATTTTTATGACTGTATACCAACAAAGTTTTTGTATCACAGTCTAATTAATTTTAGCTGAGAAATATATACATATATATATCATGAAATGTGTATATTAGCCATATGTTTTCCTATTATAAGGTGGTACAGTATTCTTCATTGTTCTTCCATGTTTCTGAATCACTTATAATTTATTCAGATAAAACTTATAATCAAAGAAAAATGATATTCTAAAACATTTGTATATATCCCTGATACTCAGAGGTTTTTCTCCTTAATTTTGAAAAAAAAAAAGAAATTTTTACTGTTTTTAATCAACTGCATTAGTTTTTATAGCTGTATTGCAAAACAAACAAACAAGCAAGCCTCTACCATGTATTTGTCCCTTTTATTAATCTTGCTTCACCCTTTGGATCTATTTTGATTAAACCGAAGGCCCAGGCCACCTAAGACACTGGATTGCATACCTCACGCCTCTTTCAGATGGAATCTTTTCCTTTAGGGCCTAAAATTTGTTTCAATATTTTCCTTTTGACAATAGTAATGGCTCCTTCTTTTTGTTTGTTTTTATTTATTTTAGTGGGCCAGAATAGCTCACCCTTTAAAAGGGATATATATACATACTAAAGTACACATCAATTTAATTTGTGTGTATGCAGTCACCCTTTTTCTTCTGCATAAAGTTTACCTGACATTAATCATACCTGGCCTTTGAAATTTTATGTCACTTTTCTACATGCCATGACCCAATAAGCACTTTTCAATCTATTATAATAATTCATAAACTTTGTGTTTTTAATGGCTAGGTACATTTCCATTGATTAGTGATTCTGTGGTTTTATTAACCATTTCGATGTTGTTTTCTAAACTTACATGACATTCTTGTTAAAACTTAGTTGTTTACAAAGGCTCTGAGAACAACATTACAAACCCTTGAAGCAGAGTTTCTATGGTCTTCCTAGATGGTGTTGTTTTTCAAGAGTCTGCATCTTATCTATTAGACCATGTTTCCACCTTCTCTCAGTGATTCCTCTTCTCTCATGCTCTTTCTGCCTTCCAACATAGCTTGGAATTCCCTGAGACAAGCGTTTGATTTGATTTTCCCCTTGTTAGAAAGCACCTTCTAATCTGTCAGGAAAGCTCATGCCTTACATCGCTTCTCCGGGAGCTGAAGCCTAGCAAGCCATCAATGATTGTCAAACACATCATAAGCCGTGTAAAGATGAGCCCAGAGGGCTTTCCTTCAGAGCAAGGGAGAGAGGGCTTAGAGGAGGGAGAAAGAGGACAGGTGTGCCTCCTCTGCCAGGGAGAAAAGAGTGATGATAAAGGAAAGTGGAAGGGCAGATTTGGTTTCTAGAAGACACATTCTGCACTGAGAAATGCCCACGAATGAAATTGACTTCCATGATGGATTATTACACGTTGATAAGGGAGACCTGGAAACGGCACCGGTTAAACACCACTATCCATTCAGTGCATTAATAAGACAGCTTTCAGAATTCACTTGTATAAAGAGGGCTATCAATACGGGAGAAGTCCAGAGGTACAGTGGCAGATTAGAGGAAGATGAATGCTTGCCAGGGAAATGGGGATTTTTCTTGCTGCTTCTCATTTTCTTGCACACCATAGTCAGAGCTTGGCAATGCCCTGAAGTCTGAAACACCCAAACTCATGCTTGTAATAGCGGTGTGGTAATTTCGTTATACCAAATGTGAACACTCCAGTGAATTATCCATTCTGGGTACCTCATGAAGAACAACATTCCGGTGGCGCAGACTCCACAAAGTCCTAGTGTCAAAATATTTCAAGAGACCATGTCATACTTGACTAAAAACTTTGTTCTTATTGCTGTGTTATGCTGATAAACAATAGGCATTCATTTAATGTTCATTTGTTCACTCACTTGTGTATACTCCACTGCCTACTCCGTGAAGAGTTTAAAGCAGTTACTATACTCTTATTAGAAAAGCTCACTTCATTTTCTCAGCAGAGTGAAAACAAAATTTAAAAAACAGCTTTACAGTATTTAAGTTGAATGCATTCTTTAATTAATTAATTAATTAATTTTTGTGTGCTGGGGATCAAACACACGACCTCATGCTTGCTAGGCAGGCACTTACACCGTTGAGCTATATCCACTTGAATTTTATTTTATTTATTTCTTTATTTTGCAACTTGAATGCATTCTGGCCAGAAGAGCTTTCTTGGCAATAAATTCAATGTTTACTGTACGAGCTTTGAATATATATGGTTAAGTAGCTCATAAACAAAATCTTTTGTAAGGACAGTGTATGTGTTGCTGGCTATTTACAGTACAATTGACAATTTAGAAATAAGAGAGGTTTAAAGACTTCCAATTGTACAACGGCAATTACACGTATAATTTACTTTTTGTACCAACACGAAATGTGATCAAAATGGGAGAAAATAAGTTATAAACTTACAGAAGGCACAAACCACAAGAGGGAATTTCAAGGAATTTTTAAAAATATTTGAAGTGGACGGAGGGATTTGTTTTCCTAAGCAAACAGTACCAAAAAGAATTCCAAATGCTTACACTGCGAGCAGCCATTAAGGATAGATCAATACAAACTCCAGAACTTGAAGGTATCAATGTCATGAACCTCTGCAAGAAGGAAAGGTGGGGACTGTTGCAGAAAACTGAGAGCCCTGGTCCACTGTCTTCCCCTCTGCCAGCCAGCTTAACTTTGTCTGCTTCACCAGTGAATGTTCCATCCTGGGGACATTAGCCACAGTACAAAGGAGGAGACAGATAGTGCTGCATGTGCTGGAAAGCTGAGTGGAAATTACCCCAGACACCATCTACAAATCACTTTCACACACTCTGCAAGCTCCCATGCTTCAAAATCACCACCCACCCAATAACCTGGGCCCGGCTTTGGCTGAAGATGAAGTCAGCTATTTTATCTTTCCAGAAAAGAAAGACATGAGAGAAAAAGACTTGAAGGTATAACCATTTAGAATTCTCATGGAGCAATTGCCAGAACTCTCACCAATCACTCAACAATTCCTACTAGGTTACAATGTCTCACCAGTTATTTAATGCATGCTCTCCAGTAGAAATTTTTGAACACCAAGGATGAATAAGTTCCTAAAATACTCTCCAAGACAAATAGATGAATAAGTTCATATATGAAACAATAGACATGAAAGGGTGTAGGGTTTTTCAATCACACCATTTAGAATCTGAATGTAAATGAAGTAATACTTTCAAAATTCTAAAGGAAGACTTGTTCCATCAGTGAGCCATACCTCCTCAGGTTACTAATGTTCTGCACGCACATGTAAGTCTAGATTACTGCTGTTCACAAGAGTGGCTAACTTCTAGTCCTGTAGGCAGCACAGAGGCTGGGTTAAGAGTAGTGCGAGTTTTACAATCTCAGGGGTATAAGAGTGCGGCCTGATACTTCACGAGCCATTCCCCTGGTAACCACAAGCATCCTTAGAGCTCAAGAATCACTCCGATCTGATGGGGAATCAGAGCTTTTAGCTTTTGTCCTAAGGTTAGTTTTGCAGCTTCCTCCATTAGCATAGATGTAGCAGCTACTGTTGTGGTTATCCAATAGCCACTCCTTCTAACTTTTTGAAAAGTGTGCCACGGGGTAGAGTTCCTATTCTACCCCACTGTGTTTAAGATACCCAAAGCAATTCTTCTCTTTTCTGATATGTTGAGTAACAAGGATTTTCTGAAATAGAGTATTTTATTGTACTATGCACAGGATCTATTTATTGGCTAATTAGGGCTGGGGAACTGAGACAGTCCCAACACATAAAATCTGTTTTAGCCTTTGACAGAATTTGAGAGTTGCTTTCAATTTGCTAGTAAATCTCTTCTAATTAAGGGAGTAAGACACTGTGGGACAGTTAGAGATGCATGGTTTAACATTTGGCTTTTGAGGTGACATGTCAGAGCAGGACTAAAGAATTACCAATCAGCAGTCTCCCCAATCCCAACTATGGTATGAACTTCAAGGAGAGTTTTCCAGGGAAGAAAGTAAAAACACAACGAAGTAATTGAATTGCTTCACCTATGACACCAGTATTAAGCAGTGTTCTTCACAGGGTATGGTAACATATATGTGAAGAGGGGACTGTGGGTTCTCCTCTGCCTCTTCAGGGCAGGAGATGCAGATTTGGGGTGGCCTGACCCCTCTCTAGAAGCAGGGGCAGTCAAACTTCCAGTGCCATGAGTCAGGCACATCGGCTGCCTCACACTCGGAGCAGGGCCCAGGCCATGTCTTGGTGCAGCCACATGCCCAGTGACCAGACTTCTCTCACTCAGTCATCCTTGAGCTTTTCCTTACACAACTTGGATGAGTTTGAAGCATCGATAATCATGACAACTATAATTCTAACTTTTCTCTTTTGATCTACTCCAGATCCCTACGTTGATCACAGAAAAGGCCATGTCCAGTTATTGATGTCATGGTTGTCTGGTGTCCCATCTGAAGTGACTTCATTAAGCAGATGGCAGAGACAGGTGTGGATACAGGGATAGCATTGTGATAGATATCGCTGTCTTCCTCCAAAGGTATTCTAAATACCACTGTTTCTGGGCTTTTCATGAAATACAAGGTCACAAAAGCCTGAATTTAAGGGATTTCAGTTCACCCTTTGTGTTTTAAGCAGAATAACTGAAAAGGTCTCATAATTTAAATTGCCATCCCATACTCATATTTTGACATTCTCTAGTTTATACTGGGCCCAGGCTTTGCTGCAGCAGTAGATAAGCTGTTCTGTTCAAGAATACAGCCTAGTGGCCAAGTCAGTGAAACTGTAAGTTTAGTTCATGAGGCTTCTCATGACTTGTCTTGGGGCTTATAGGAAAAACAACTAGGTCCCATGCCCTCCTCCATTCCTTAAAATGGCAGCTCCTGCAGAAAGAGGAGACCCAGTTTGAGCCCACAAAGTGCCGCTTGTGAGACTCAAGTACTTAATAGACAGATGTCTTTGTCCACAGCAGTGTCTTTCACAGAAGCACAGAAGAAAACCCTACTGAGTGGTTTTTGTCTCTCTACTGGGAACCACTAATTCTTTAGGGAGAGAAGGGTCTTCATAGTCCTCGGAAACTGCCATGAGGTCAGGGTGAACTCTCTCCCCACTGAGGCTCCCTGGGCCACACTGAGCCACTTGATGGCGCTACTTAAGCATGATAGAGCCCCTGGCGAAGCAGTATCTCTTGCATTTATCCATAGTGGATCTTTGGTGTTTTGTTTAAGACAGTAGAGATGGAAACATTTTTAAAGAGGAAAAATATCCTTCAAAATGCTAAGAATGACTCACAGGCACTTGCGTTAAGCTTTATTGGCTGTTCTTTTGCTCTTCTCAGGTTGTCAGGACTATGTTACTCAATTACCTGCATTTTGTTAGGAGAAACAAGGAAGCAATACATTCGAAGTCAGAATAAAAGAGGGAGGAAGCCCACATGTTCCTTATAATCAGAGGCTTAGTTCCTATCTACAGGGGTGAGATTTTCCAGTGACCATGTGGTCATTGAAATCAAACATGGTAAAATCCACATGTCTGACCCAGAATTGGAGGAGTCTTGTGACAGGACAAGATACCAATCAGTCACATGATGAGATAAGACAGCCACCAGCCATCTAACAAGTCAAGATGCCACCCTCAGAGAGCACCCTGAAACACAGAGGGCTATCTGGGGAGAAGAGCAGATAGCACTTTTTGAGCACAAAAAGGAATAAACAGGGGTAAGCAACCCACCACTCAGTCGGGCTCCCACATTGGTTATTTTTCCTTAAAAGAGTGAAACAACTTAGCAAAGTATCATGGAGAACAGAAATTCAAGGACAAAGGGCAAAAATAACAGCCTCTCTGATTATGTAACTTATACCTGCAGAGTGACTGCAAACAAGACAAACAAAAAAGGGAGAGATAAATTTGAGATAGGCCTGCAGGCCTCTTCCTGGCTGAGAGAAAAACATAACAGAGGCCCCACCCAGCTTGATGAGACACACCAGGAAGCTCTTCCTGAGAAAGCTCTTGCACTCTACAGCCTACAGGAGAAACACAGAGAAAGGAAGGAGGGAAAAAAAGAAACAACAACAAACAAAAAACCAGCTTTATGGCGTTTTAGAAACAAACAAACAAAACGTGACCAAAGGCCCTTGCTTGCTCTCAAGTCTGGCTAAGCTAAATATGTTACTGCATGTTGGAGCTCTGGCGTCTCCTGGAGATGGTTTCTAGGTTCTTTCCATCCCGAGCAAAGAACTGGTCAAGACAAGTGCAAATGGTAGCAAAGTGTTATTAAAGGTAAGAAAAGAAACAGGCTCTGCAGGATGAGTTTGGGCCGAGTTAAAGCAGGAAGAGAAGACCACCCGATAGCATGAGGGTGGGCCCTCCAGGCAAGAGAGCACAGTGGCAAAAACTGTGCGCTATGTATCCACTCCTCAGGATGCCATCAGGTCTGGGCTGTCCTATCAAAGACCTGCTCTGGGCTTTGGAGGGTCCTGGTGTGTGTTGTGGAATTTTGTAATTAACATGTGACATCTACAACCCCAGCCTGATATGCCATGCCCTCCTCTCCTGTCTCAGGCAGAGGACTGTTTCAAAGGAAAATAAATTAGCATCTGGAGGATACTCTAAAGGCTTCTATACTCCCTCTGCAGAGGATTGGGCAAAGTGATATATTGAAAACTAAGCAAATTCTTATAAAAAGGCCATTATTAACTTCAATATTAAAAGTGACACCAGCAAGAAAATGTAATCATAGTATTCACTATTGAACAATGCCTATGTAGTCATATAATGTAATAAATAAATAAAGTTTAATCAAAGCTGGACTATAATTATGTTCTTTAAATGGAAGAGAGAAATGAGGTGTGCAGGGAGGATTGAAGTGGAAGGAAAGACTGCTGAGTCCTTATTTACCACACTATGCAGTGATGAAAAGCACTTGTCAACAACTGCTAATAGGGAGATAGATGGCAGTCAGGTTGTGAAGGGTTCCATGATAGATAACAGATGGATGAATGGATAGATGGATGCCCAGGTAGATCAGTAGATAGATGATAGATTGGTAAATAGATTACAGATAAGATAGATACTGAGTCTAAGGAGCAGGATTAAAGGATAAGTGGAAGTAAGGAAAAAGCAAAGAAAGTGCTTTTGGTAAAGCTTTAGAGCCTTTATTATGTGATTATCAAGCTCCACATTCTAATTTCATGAACAATTTTTGGGAAAAAAACACCAAATTTTTAGAAGGGAGGGAAACTGTAGTTATCTACATGCCCTAAATTTCAGATATCAGTAAAAAGACCAAGGAAAAACCCAAGTATTTGTACTGGTCACACTATTCCTATGTATTTCTTTTTGCTTGAAATGTTTGTAATTTAATCTTTAAGAGTGGAGGTAAAATGTCTTGGTCTCCAGGAAAAATGGTCTGTAGAGAAAGTAACATTCCTTATTATGAGGATAAAGTTAACTGTGTTTGAAGAATTGAACTTACACGCAATATTCAAGTGGTACATCCACTGGGGCCCTCTCAAAGTTCCTTCCCTATTTCAAGTGTGAAGTCTTTTCCACTTGACCTAAGATGCATACTTTGACTCTGATCACTCAGTGCTTAACCTTTGTTAGAATACTAGGCCATTTTTGTCTCTGCCTTTTTTTTTTTTAGCTGAACACTGTGTTTCTTTTGCTTAGAGACACAGGTTGTTTATATACACACATGCGCTTTCTGATGCTTCTGTATCCTCTTCCAGGTAGAGAATCAGATACACAATGTACTGTATTTTGGATTTCTTCCTGAAAACTCCAAATACTGGGACTAAAGTTATTATCTTTCTCAGTAGAGTGTTGAGAAAACAAAAACAACAACAAAACTGGCCCTTTATCTCCAGAAACTGCTCAGATACTTAGAACTCCATGGTTCTGAACCTGGCCCAATACTCACAGGGAGGACATGATGTTCAACAGAACAAAGCCAATCTCAAAAAAATCAGCTTCAGACAAAATCACTCCAAGGCCAAGAGAAAGTAAAACCACTTCATCAGTTTATCTAAACAAAAAGCAAGGACACTGATCAACCTATAAGGTGAAAAATATTTTCCTATACCAGCTGAGATATATGAGTAACAGTTGCTTGTGAAACCAACTACAAACTCAGCCTTGGATATAAGGAAGGGCTGCATTCCATCCCTCCTGTGAAATTCCTTTTTGGGTCAAATTCCTGTGGCCTTTTCTTATTTTAACTCCTATTAATTCAGCTGACCACCTGGACCCCATGTTTGGCCCCCTGTCTTTTACTGTCTGCCTATTCATAAGCTAAATAAATAGGCGAGAGAAACAGAGAGACAGAGATAGTGAGAGGCAGAGACAGAGACAGAGAGAAAGAGGCAGAGAGAGAGACTGAGACAGAGAGAGACAGAGTCAGAGAGAAAGAGACTGAGAGAGACTGAGACAGAAAGAGGCACAGACAGAGAGAGAAAGAGAGTGAAAGAGAGAGAGAGAGAGAGAGGAGGGAGGGGCCAGAGAAGGAGACAAATCTTTCCAGGTCCTGCCCCCAGTGATCCACCTCCAATTTAGCTACACCTTCTGAAAGGTGTGCTCTGCTATGAGCTTATCAGTGGGCCAACCTCAGATGAATGCAGCATCCCTGTGATCCAATCGCCTGCCACACACATAAGGATTGGGGGACATCCGAGGTGTAAACCATTACAGCTTGGGATTTAGATTGCCAGGCATACATGCTGGCCCCATTGCTGCCTTGTGCTGGCTACTATGTGCCTTCACTCAGTCTTGGAAATGGTGTCTTTTACAGGCTTTCAACTTGGTTCTGTTACTACTGAGCAAAGCCAAAGCAGGAGTTAAAGGGATTTAAATTTATTAGCTGGGTACCTGTTATGGTTGTGTCTTGATGTACCCCCAAAGCCTTGCGCAGTCATGGAGGCATGCTTTTCAGAGGTAGCTAAATCTAGAGTTCGTGACTGATTCATTGCCTAGTACTTGGATTATGGATGTAAGTGCTACACTCATCTTAGGGTGGGTAGCCTACATATAATATAAAAGGCAGAACGGGTCTTCTCTCTCTGTCTCCTACCTTTTTGTTCTTGCTTTTGCTGTCTTCTGCTGCCATGAAAATTTGTTCCTCTGCCATGCCACTCTGCCTTGAAGTTGGCTGATTATGGACTGAATCCTCAACAAACTGTGAGTGAAATAAACCTTTTCCTTCCTTCCTTTTGGGCATCAGGTGTTTTATCTCAGCCATGAAAGAAAAGTATCCAAAACAGAATTTAGTGCCAGTGGAGTAGGGTCGTTGCTCTAACTATACTTACATGTGGTTCAAGAGCCTTTGGGAATGATTTATGGGAAGAACCTGGAAAGGTTTGGGGATGTCACCCAAAAAGTAGCACTGGAATGACTTAGGATGTTCTGTGTGGGACAGTCTGATCAGAGCTTAGATCAGAAGGCTGACAGAAATTTTGCCACTAAAGGCCAGACAGAGGAGGTTTCTGTTGGGAAGGGCCTCATTGGCTGCTGGACTCCAGATGATATATGTTATGGCCTGGCAGAAAGTTTGTCTGCATTTTGTGCATTTCCAGAGACTTTGCCTGATACTGAGATTAATGGCAGTAGACTCACTAAACTGGCAGAATAAACCCCAAGGCAGTCAAATTCTGAGGCTGTGGCATGGCTATTGTTGAAGGCTTTTAGCGAGATTTATGTTGAGAATCAAGAGCAGAGAGTCCATCAGAATGATTTAAAACATTATGAATTTGTCCAGTGAAAAATCTCCAGTAAAGCTGTGGACTGCAAAGATAGAGCTGAGAATATCTTGATTGTTGAGAAGGAACAGGAGAACATAAAGATAGCCTGAGGGCATTATAAGAAGCATTATGTCCCCACCCTACCCCTTATAGCCTCAACCTACAAAAGTGAAAGACTGCTTTGAGGAGAAAGCTGTAGAACAACATGTTTCAGAATGGTGGCAGCCACATCAGGTTCTTGAGTGGTGGCAGCATAGAAAATTTGCTCCTCAGAATCAGGTTCAGAGTGCCCAGTGATCCAGGCACTTGACCCTTTTAGCTAAGAAAAAAGCCTGGCAACTGCCCCAGCTGCAAAAGACCTTGGCATCATTCATGTGCCACTGGTTTTAGATGCATGGAGAGTGCAAGAATTCTGAGGTTAAAAAGTCTTTCACCCAGATTTCAGAAGAAGGCCTGGGAACCCAGGGAGTGCCCTGAGAGGGCAATGTATGAAGCTATGAGAGTGAAGCCAAAGGTGGAGTGGAGACCCCAGAAGTTTGGAGAAGCCAGGAATGTGGGTTGTCTAAGAAAGCCTACAAGTAAGGAGCAAAGTGGGCCCTAGAGAGAACCCATGGGAGCTATAACCACCAGAAGCACCACAGAAGCAGGGTCATGCTAGACTTTTGGAGCTCACAACTTACCACAGATTGCTTCAGATGTTCCATATGGAACTACAGGACTTAACATTTGCCTTGATGAATGTTGGACTTGATATTGCTCCATTCCTTTGTATTCTCCTGTACCCATTGAAATGGTATTGTTTGTCTTGTGCCATTGAATGTTGGAACTGTTTAACTTCTCATGTGTACAGGGTCTCACAGCTAAGAGTTTGCCTTAGATCTCAGAGGAGACTGAATTTGGATTTGTCAGCAATGCTGAATCTGTTAAGACTCTGGCAACTATTAGGGATGGACTAAATTCTTTTTTGCATAAATTATGGGCATGAGTATTTGGGGGTCTAGGGGCAGAATGTTATGGTTTGTGCCTAAATGTACCCCCAAAGCCTCATGCAGTTATGGAGGCAGGCTTTTTTTTAGGAGAAAAAAAAATACAACCAAACAAAACACAAAAAGGGTAGTAACAATACAGAGGCAACTGAATCTAGAGTTTGTGACTGATTCATTGTCTAGTGCTGGGATTGTGGATGTGAGGACTGCACCCATCCTAGGGTGAGTAGCCTACGTACAGTAGAAGGGTAAAGTATTGTATCATATTTTTGCTCCTGTTGCTTGTGCTGTTTTGCTGCCATGAAGGTTGCTCCTCTACCACACCACCCTACCTGGGAGCCAACTGATCATGGACTGAAACTTCCACAAACATTGAGCTAAATAAACCTTTCTTCCTTTAATTTTGGGGATTGGGTATTTTGTCTCAGCAATGAGAGATAAGTAACTAAGACAGTGCCTATTTTTTTGTAGTTTTTTAATCTCCATAAATCTTACTTGTTTTATCCTAAAATTTAAATTATTCTAATTTTATTCAAATAGAATTTTCATGACAACTAAAGAGATGATCTAGCACAGAACCAGGCAGTTTTCAGTTATCAAGAAATGTTTCTTATTCTCGTCATTAACATCATGCTTTGCTCTCAAGGGAATTATTTTGAAGGAAATACAAGATTAAATATGTAGGGTCTGGGATTTAGCTCAGTGGCGTAAGTGCATGCCTAGCAAGCATGAGGTCATGATTTTGATTCCTGGTACAAAAAAAAAAAAGATTAAATATGTAGAAAAGATGCTTTATTTCACATCTTTTAAAAGTGCCTCATTTATGGTTGGTGTGCAGTAAAATATTTTGAATGCACAGGTAAAAATTTAGTTTGTAATTGCTTTCCTACTGAATTCCTCCTGTTATTCAAAATTGTCTTCTGGGCTATTACTAGTTACTACAAATATACAAAATTTTGGAAATATTTTAAATTTAGGGTTTTCTTCACAGGATGGGTGCATCTGTAGTATTGTCAACCACCAAAAGTTTCAGCACAATGGTATACAAACTAATGGCTTTTACTGAAAATAATAATCAAGGCATTGGAATGCACATCTATAATCCCAGTACTCTGGGATTAGTTTTGTTTACACTTGGGGAAAAATCATGTGGAATGTTTTCACTTGTATCCACCCGCTAAAGTATCACTTGTTTCTAAATAAATTCTAAGTTTACATTTTGAAAAGAATACATCCATCTATCAATCTTTTGAGATTTGTGGAGGAAAATGCAAAAGTCAGCAAGTTCCACTCTGGCTGCCATGATTTAGAACATATTGCAACAATTCAAACTGACATTGTTAACAATCTATGTGGCTCAACCTTAATTCTGATACACTGACAAGTAAAGATCCAGTGATGCAGAAACACAGTGAGCAGATTCCCTAATGTTTAGAATGCTCAGTGTAGCTTGCTTCCAAACTAATTGAACTACAGTGCATGCCCCAACTGCTACTCAGAATGCTGCTTTTCAACTTTGTTTTGTTATTAATTTTGCAACACCAAGTCAGGAGTTAAAAGGATTTAAACTGATTTACATATATGTGTATGTTCATACATATCTATATTTACATTTTATCTATAAAATCTCAGGTGTGTTTTTTAAAATTATGATTCGTATAGTTTCTTGGTTGCAACACTACTTTTCATTTACCAATGAATGCAATTCCAAACAAATTGATCTTCTGCATGGGTTCTCAACCTTTTCTGTGTACCATATACCCTAGGTAAGCCATGGTTCAGAGTTTATGGCCTCAGTATCTCACTGAGTTGCTTAGAACCTAACTAATAATTGTTCATGGAAACCCCTGCAATTTTAAGGAAACCATATGCTCTGCAATTTTTTTGTTGTTGCTGTTTTGTTTTGTTTTGTTTTGTTGGGAGATTTGCATGCAGCCAATCCAAAGCATTATTCAGTTTTCCTTGCTGTTGATTGGCTGCCACCCTGTAACCATCTCTGGCAGATGCTCCTGTATTCCTATGTAACAGGTTGCTGTACCTCCTGTAGTGATGAGTGCTCTTGTTTTTGTTCTTCTTGAAATGCCTAAGATGCCACCAAAATTCCTGCACCTTCTAAGGCTTTATTAATACAGTATTTTATTAAATTGGATGATACAATTGCGGGAGACATAGCATATTTAGGAATTAAATTATAAAAATAGGTATTTATAAGCATTATTTTGACTATATCTGAAATTCATGGTTTTTCACAACTCACAGGTGAACTAGGAACGCAACCCTGGTGAATTTCAGGGTTCCTCTGTATTAGAATAAATGGACAAGTTTGAAATTCCTGATGTTGAATCTGTATGTACTCCATTCCAATTAATCCCTGACAGTAGAAACCAGTTCGATGGGAAGATGTGGTTTAAACCCAACTGTTAGAGGAGACAGTCCAAAGCCATCAGAAGCCCTTCCAAAGTTGATTCCTATGTGCAACCATCTTTGGAACCAGTGAGCCAAGCTAGCTGCTGAAAGATCAGCCCATGGTTTAGCAGCATAGACTTATCTCTGAGCTGGTTATTTTTACAGTCCTAAATCCCTTGCTAGACCCACTGATAAAAAATTGCCCAAACACCAGTGTTTTCCAATTGTTAATGTGCCTTCCAGTGATCTAAAGTTCTTGTTAAAATGCACACTGAAATACAGGCTCTTTAGCTGTGAAACCTAGGACCCTGTCTCTCTAATCTTCTTCCAGGGTTGACCCAATCTACAGGCTCAAAAACCATGCTTTGAATACAAAAGTCAAGTTCATGTAGGAGAAGTCACCCTCCCTGACGCAGACACATGGGACAGTTGGGTTTAAACCACATCTTCCCATCGAACAAAGCCAATAATAACTGCTGCTCCGAGGCCAACTGCAGCACGACCATGAACAGGGAACTTTCTCCAGGAGGTCTCTGAGGAAACGTTGATAGATTACATGTCTAAAATTAAGTTGATATTAAGAGAGGAGAAGAACTGCCCCAAGTCTAAGTATCTAGGTCTGTGATTCCAGGACACATGTTTTCTCTGTTTTCAGCCTTCACAGTATTGAGGAAACAAGAGATAGACTCATTACATGTATAACTGGCAGATTCCTGATGCACAGTGTTTTAGGATGAGGAAACCCATAAATTTATTATCACCCTAAGACATGGTCTGAGGCTTCTTTTTAGTTTCAAATGGTAATTTCAAAAAATAGGATATTTCATTAAAGGGATTCTCAAGAACACACCAGATTAATCTAGAAGATTTCTAACTATGGACATTTTATTGGTTGTGGTATTATACTGCTACTTACAGTACGAAGACATACTACTGAAATTAATCTTTTCAAAGGATAAAATTCTTAAGGTTTTTTTTAATAAATGAAGAATCCTTTTGCTCTTACCATTTTGATACATATAAAATAAATATAAGACATAGCACATCATGAAAGCTACTGTTAGAGGAGACAGTCCAAAGCCATCAGGTAGTTAAACAGTCACACAAGGTGTCATTTGGTAGACACAAAATGAGCAATAGAGGGTGTGCTCATAATGAGAGTGCCTACCGCTTATTGAACGCCTATTACCTGGCAGATGTGTTATACACAGCACCTCATTCAATCACGGCAATCTGTGTGAGGTTATAATTAAGAGTCCTGTTTTACAGATAATGGGAGATAAGTTTAAGGAGTTATGTGATTTCCCAAGGACTCGCTGTTATTAAACGCTAAACTGGCATTCCAAGCCCAGGTCTGTGTGACTCCAAACGTAGTACAATTTCTGTAACGTCTTATTGCCTCTCCTACATCATGCTGCTGCCCTGTAATCTTGGAGGTCAGTGAAGGAAAACACACAGCAGTAGAGAGAGAGTTTCATGGGGGCAATTTTCCATGAGCTGATTTCATCAAAATTGCTGCGACTTAGGTGAATAAAGAGGGGACAGGAAGAGATATTGAGTCAGGAGAAGAGAATCTGCAGCAAGCAGTGTTAAGGAAGCCTGGGCGTGCTCAAAGCTGACAGACATGAGCAGGGGAAGAAGTGTGAGGCAAAATGAATATTCAAGGTCAGTTATAAAAGACATTAAAAAGCAAGTCTACAGGTACTTTACCAGTACCTGTAGACTTGCTTTTTAATGTCTTTTATAACTGGTCAAAGTGGTCTTACAGGAGTGTTTGGGGGATAAGGAGAGACTAAGCTGAGTAATGCTCCATTGTGATGAAAAGATTGTGGGGTAGAAATGGAGGGCTTTTTGAAGAAATCTAAAAACCACATCAGAAGCTGTGATGTTTAATCTCAGACAATGTCAGTAGGACAGAAAAGAGAGGCATGTGAAGAAGACTTCAAATATAGGAATTGCAGAAAGCATGCCACCAGTGACACAGTGTGAATATGATGCCTGTTATACATTTTTTCAACATCTAAGGAGCTTACTCTATATCAGGCCCTAGGCTGGGTTCTGAGAAAAAAAAATCACACACACAGACTCACAGACACTCATGCATGTATGTGCACATGCATGTGTGTTACACACACAGTATGGAATGTATCCTTTAGAAAGAGTGGGTTAGATGTACAGAAAATAACATGAATGGAGCTTAAAATGATCCTAAGGGGGAAAAGTAGGATACATTTGTAATTTATATGAGAATATACTACTTACATAAATTTTAAAAGCTTGTGAGTTTTCCAAAGTATACAAAACACAGATTAAAAGCACACAGTAGGCATGTTAGAGTGCTGTTTATGAAGGGAAAGCAGAAATGGAATGAGAAATGGGCATTAAAGGGAACAAGTGATTAGAAAAACATGTCACAAAGGCAATTAATGAAGCTATACCAGTTGAGGAGTATAACTGATCTGATGCTTCAAGCCACTAGAGTTCAATCTCCTGCTCCCCAACAAAATGGTGAGTAAGAGTTTGACCATATGTTCAAAGGTTTCGTAGTGTGTGGTATAAGACAAATTGCTCATCAGTTTAATGGATACAGCTACAGCTTCCTATGTGTGAAGAACTCTGCTCAGTCCTGGGAATTCAGTGATAGAGTTTATAGGAAGAGAAACACACACTTCTAGTAAATGTCTGGGTTTATCACAGCACAGAGGGAGTCATCTGGCTCATGCCAAGAAGCCAATGGAGTTTGCAGGAGGTGTCACTCTGGAGCACAGTTTAAAGGACAATGAATTAGTTACCAGGGCTCCCATAGTGAGTCTTCATGGCCTGGGAAGCTCAAATAACAGAAATTTTGTTTTATCACAATTCTTTAGATCATAAATCTGAGTGGCAAGTGCGAGCACTCGGACAGTTTGTTCCGAGGTCTTTCTCCTTGGCTTCTAGATGGTCATCTTCTCCTGACTTCTTAACATGTGAGCAGCTTTGAGAGTCTCTGGTTTTAGCCTTCTTCTGATAAGAAAACCAGTCCTAAGGGATTAGTGTCATGTGAAGTGAAGTGACGACTCCATTTTAACCTAGTTACCCCCTTAAATACTCTGTCTCCAGGTCCTATCACATTCCTAAGAACTTGGAGTTCAGCTGTCAGCATAGGACATCTTGTATGCTCAAGTGCAGGAATGAACAGATGGGACAGAGATAACTAGTCAGTGTAAATAGAGAAAGTCACTAATTGACATCTTAGAGTGCTGCATCTGGAGTGGGGCTGCATTGCCAAAGACAAATATAGAATAGATACTTGGGGGTGCAGGACAGGAGTTCTGTGACCTTGGAATTAAAAAGGGGCTGAAGAGCAGGAATCAGCCAAAAAAAAGGAGAGGATTAATCACAAGAGAAATGCAAGGTCTACTTGCATAAGTCATATAACAGAAACCTGGAAGCCTTCCTAAAAAGGCTTTTGACAAAAGAAGCAAACTAATTTAATATATGTTAGTACCATAAATTCTAAGAACAGAAGTAGGTACACATTTAAAACCAACCTACAAGAGAAAACTTTTGTTGAAAGGATTTGTCAACTAAACAATGAGTTTACAGGTAATTTAGAATGACTATTTTTTGAGTATTAGAAACATTTGGGGTAATTCAAATTCATATTTTTGAAGCTGATTTAATTAGACAAGCGTGAAAAATAGCAGAAAAACATCCCTGAAAGACATTTCGGTTTGTGTCAGAAGGATTTACTGTAAATTTATCTCACATGTATTCAGAAACTTGGTTTGGTTTTTTTTGTTGTTGTTTTTTTGTACTGGGAATTGAACTCAGGACCTTGTGCTTGCCAGGCAGGCACTGTGTACTAAGTGATATCCATAGCCCTACAGAATCTTTTTGAACAATTGTATGGTTCAGTATGAGCCCACTATAATAAAGAAATTTTAGAATATAGCGGCTCGCAGCTAGAATGTACTTTAGTAGGAAAAGTTTGGGTAAGAGTTCTGTATCTCTTTAGGGTTTGGCTGCTGTAGAGAACATTGTTCCCATACCAGAGCTAAGTGGGGCAGGCAGAGGAGACGTACATGAACATGGTTTTTAAGCTCATTCCATGATGGGGTTAAAAAGGATGATAAGCCCTCCCCCAGTCTGGCAGGGGAAAATGTGGTATCTACCAAAGCAAATAAAGAGATAACTCAAATTCTGTTGTGTTACCTGGAAGGCTAGTGGCCTTCACCTCCCTGAGTATGCCTGTATGCGACTCCCCAGAACCTGGGAAGACTTCAGGTTCCCTGGGAAGGAGCGTCATGGCTGCAGATGTAGGCCAGGACTCTGAGGTGCTGTCCTCAGCTCTCTGGGTTATCCTCACAAGTGTAATAATTGGCAGAGGGAGGCAGAAGGGTCAGAAACAGAGCAGAAGATTGTATTCTCCTGGACCTGAAGAAGGACAGAAAGGCATGAGCCAAGGAACTGAGCAGTCCTTAGCTAGGGTCTGTAAAAGACCAGAGTCCTCCTTGGAGGCTCCTAAAGAAATGAAGTCTCAATGGCACTTGGTTTTAGGGGGATGGATTAGCATTTTGTCACTCAAACCAAATACCTGATACAGGCCATCTAGGGAAGAAAAGGTTTGTTTCAGCTCATGGTTTTGAAGGAGAGGAACAGTGGGGAAGGCACTAGAGATAGGAACACAGCAGCCAGTCACAGCCCATCCTCCCACCTTCTCCAACCAGGCTCCACAGAGCTACGGACTCCGCCTTAGATGAATCCACTGATGAGGTCGGTGCCTCCATGGTCTCATCATTGCCTAAAAGCTCTCCCTCGGAACATACAGGCCTTTTGGAAGCAATTTTGATTCAAACTACAGAAGGGGGTAAGACACATTCAGATGTTTGATCTTCTTAACTGTAATGAATGTGCGCTGCTTTAAGCTAATGCTGTGGTATTTTGCTGCAGCAGCAGTAACAAAGTAATAGGTCCTCTGTAGTCTGGGGTGATGGGTTGCACCCAAAGAAAGGCCACATCCACTCAGCAGTTCTTTTCTGCAGAGCCCTGTGGTGGGAGGCTGGGGATATAGTAGGAGGCCCGCAAGAACCCTCTTAAGGGGCTCGAGGTGTGGGGTCTTACAAGATTGGGGCATAGCAGAAGTTCCTGAAGGAATTTATGGAACCAGAACTCCATATGAGTACAAAATGATAATGGGCCGTGGCTGGGAGCAGACACTAAGCACGATTCAGCCTTGAGCATCTCAGGTAAGGAAGCAAAAGCTAGGGATTCAGGGGGTAGGCGGGGGAGCCACACTGCTGCTCTTGACTTAGGTCTTTTTTAACATAAAGAAATAGCCATTCACTGATAGGGACAAGGTAGGAAATTCTCCTATCCTCAGTCCAGGCAGTCAGTTGCCACTAGGGCAGAGATAAAAAGTTCAACACCCAACATTCTATATAAATACTAGGAAAAAGTTCTCAGCCACTAGAAAGGGTCAGGAATCTCTCTCCTGGGACTCTGCTGAGTAGACACCCTCTGACACTGTCAGAAACTGAACTCTTTTGTCCCCACCCCTCTATGTGAAGGAGAGGTCAGATGATACCAAAATAACACAAAGAACTCTGTGTTTTCTATCACAACAGAAGAAGAAATTAGAGCTGTTCTGTCACTGGGCAGAGGCAATAACATTGAGAGAGCCCTGCTTCTGAGACTGAGGCACACAGGGCCTGCCTAAGAGGAAGGCAGAAAACTAACAAGAGAACCAATTCGTGTGGTGCTTTATTAGGGCTTCTCACTGAGTGAACATAACTGGGGGTTGCCATGGTGGCCTGGACAAGGGCCCACAGAGACTCACAAAGCCGAGAGTCAAGTAGTAACACCGAAGAAAATCTAGAAATGAAAGGTAGAATTAGTGCGCAGCTGGAGAGATGAGGAACCTGTGGCTCTCCAAAGTTAACTACAGCAACAGAAAACCCGAACAGGGCTCAGTTGCCAACGGGGTTGACACTAACACTATGCTAATAATCTGAGAGGAGAAAAAGCCTTCTTATTTCTGAGTGCAAATAGAATTTATCTCTGATTTTGCTGTTGTTTCAGTGACACCTGACACTGTACGACCTTCAATGAAATGATCACACAGACACACACACCTGCCAAGAAAAAGTCCATTGTCAAGCAATAAAGCAATTGTGAAATAACCAGATTCACAGATCATCTAGTAGTTGAAACTACTAGAAAGCAATTTTAAAATTGCAACAGTTAAATTTCTGATAAATATGATTCCAAAGTCTAGGGGAAGAGGTATGCAACATAAGTGAACACAAGAATACATTTACGAGAGGAATGAAACATTGCATGTTCCATAAACAATAATTTATTAATTAAATAAATGAAAATGATCATCTTTTTAATTTTATTTAAAGAAAAAAGCAATTAAAATGATTTTGCAAAATTTCAAAGCAAGATAGAAGGAAAGTATCAGTGGCTAATATGTTGCATATTCTCATCTTCAAAGTAGTTGCTCTTATTACAAGATACAAGCATGAAAAATTGATGAAGCAACATACACACAAAATTTTCTTTTCAGTGAACTAACATAAATTAGTAGTATAGCTATTTTATCTATTTTTTTCCTTTCTCCTTTCTTTTCTCCTTTCCCCTATCATAGTTTTTTTTTTTGAACAGTTTCTCCCCATTTCATAAAACTATTGTACATTTTGGATCTTATTTACTCCTTCAACTACTCACATGAGGGACACAGTACAATATTTACACATGCATGTCTGATTTGTTTTACTTATGAGTATGCTCCCAAGTTGCATCCATTTACCTACAAAAGTCTCAAGCTTATCCTTCTTTATAGTTGAATAGTATTCCACTGTATAAAAGTAACACATTGTTTTTTATCTGTTCCTCAGGCAATGGGCGTTCGGGCTGTTTCCAAGATTTACCTATTACACGTTGTGCTGCTGTAAACATGAGTGGACATATATCTTTGTGGTATGATGTTTTTAATTCTTCTGGAGAAATATCCAGAAGATGAATAGCTGGGTCAAATGGGACCCTTAATCCTAGTTTTCTGAGGACTATCCACACTGATTTCCACAGTGGAGGTACTAGTCTATACTCCCACCACTCCTTTTTCCCCACTGCTCCTCCAGAACTTGTTACTTGTTGACTTCTTGATACGCTATTCTTTCCTGGATGAGATGGAATCTCAATGTTGTTGTAATTTTCATTTCTCTAATGATCAGTGATGCTGAACATTTTTCATATATTTATTTGCCATTTGTATTTCTTCATCTGAAAAATTTTGATTCACTTCAGATACCCATTTTTGTTTGGGTCTTTGAATTTATGTGGTCTGATTTTTTTTTAATTCTTTATATATTGTAGATAGAAGTCTTTGAGGATCAGTTGGCTATAAAATGACCATATTTATGCTAATGCTTCCACAGTTAGGAAAAAGAAACAATATCCTTTAAAGGCAAAAATACAAAAGCAAATTTTAGAAGAAATAAATAATAAATTCCTATGTTTATTAAAGAAATTGTGTTTATGCAGATTTTTTTCATGTGTAAAGAAAACTTGAAGACCAATGGTTTAACTGGAGAAGAGAAAAAATTTTATGGAAGAATTAACATTTTTTATCAAAGACTTCCAAAAAAATTGAAAAGGAGAAAAGCTATGCAACTCATATTATAGGGCCAGTATTACCCATTAGCAAAACCAGATGGAAATATTGCAAACCAAAATGAAATAAAACAACCATAAGCAAATATTCCTCATGAACATATATATCTGAACTCTCTAAAATATCTTTAGAAATTTGAATCTAACTATACATAAAAAGAGTAACTCAAGGTTTATAGTAGAAATTTAAAATTGCTTCCACACTTAAAATCAAACAACATATTACTCTTTATAAACAAAAGCAGAGAAGTCCTACGATCATTGCAATAGATGCAGGAAAAGCATCTGAAAAAATGTGATGTTCATATATAGTATAAAATGTTCGAGCAAAGTGAAAACAGAAAGTAGTGTCTAATAGAGGATATCTACAATGTTCCTACAAGAACATTTCAAACAAAGGTTAGTGATTTTCTCTAAGATTGCAAACAAAGCAAAAACAATCCATTAGTATAGCACTGGACATGAAATTCACTTCAACAATTCAAGAAAAAGAAATAAATACACTTCTGAAAGGAAATAGTAAAACTCTCTTACATAAATATAATTATCTACATTGAAATTCTCAATGAATTTATTAAAAAAGATACTAGAATAAATAAATGAGTAAAGAAATGTTGTGGATATAAAGCTTTATGAAATATTAACTGCATTTCAGAATGCAAGCGATGAATAAAGGGAAACTGAACTTTTTTTAAAAAAGATCATCACAAGCTATAAAATATATAGAGATACATTTTTAAAATGTGATAAACTTTGTAATTAAAACAGAAACATCTTTGAGAGGAGACAAAAGACAGATAAATCAAAAGACTTAATGTTGTCATATAGTTATGACCCAAAAATTGGCCAAAAATTCAAACAAATGCCAAGCAAAGATTGAGAACATTTGTAAACAGAAGAAAATCAATGAGTCATTGAAAAATTCTGTTGGAAATTGGAAAGGAAATCTTTTTGGGGAAAAAAAGAAATTTAAACAGGCTAAGTACAGCTGTAATTATCCAATGTCTAGAAAAAATGTGGAAGAAAATATATAGAAGAAAAAATCACAACCACAAAGAGAAAAAAATTATAAATTGAATCTGATTAAAATTAAATTTTTCTTTTAAAATGACAATATGAAGAAAATTAAATTGATTCCTAGCATCAAAAAAATGAAATTGCAAGCTGCAGACCAGAAGTAAAAATGAGTAAAGATATTTTTAAATATTAAGAAAAGACATTTAAAATATAATAAGAACTTTTGAAACTCTGTCATAAGACAAATAATGAAAAGAAATTTGAGTAAATCATGTTAACATGAAAATCATCACAAAAATGTAAATCAAGGCCCCATAGAATGGCTGAGAATTAAAAGACTGAAAATACAAATTGTTAATAAAATTGTGGAGCAGCAGGAATTCTTATACATTGCCAAAGTTTTTAATAAAAATATCCCATTTTGCTCCCAGCCAAGTAATTATTTATAAAGATAAATAAAAGCTCTCTGTATGATTTAGCTACGGTACTCCCAGGTATTTACACAAGTCTAATGAAAACATATTTCTACACAAAGACCTGTATAGAAAGATTTATTGCTGATAGAACGCCCATAAGATGGAATATTCATTAGGAAAAAAAGTCAATAAATTCCAAGTGATGCTGATGGGGGCAAAATGTTCTATTTCTAGATTTTGATAACTCAAACACTAGTATATATTGGTCAAACACATCCAACTTTACTCTTTAAAAGAGTGCATTTTATCACATGCAAATTATACCACCATCATATTTATACCAATAAAAAAAGAAATGAATATATATTGGTTGAAACGTATTTTATGTGGTTTAAAGCAAATTCTGTTTATAGCTTTGGTTTCTGAAATGAAAACATTCCAGATAAGATTTTAGAAACCAATGCTATCAGATGCTGTTAATTAAAGTCCTGTAATATGCAATATCAGTCACTTTTTGGCATAGTAAATATAAAGATGTGAGCACAGGACCTGTGATTTCCAAAGCATATTAACAAATATGGTGGCAGAGAGTTTGTAGAATGCAGTCCAAGGAAGACGCTTTACTGTGGCATGCTGGGAATGGGAAAGACTGGGAGGGGAGCAGGACAGGGACTGATCCAGGCTGACCACACACTGTCCACAGACATTCCCGAGGTGGGAAGATTTGGGTGAGGCATGGAATTCAGTAGCGCTACTATCAACAAAACACATAAGTAGGAAAAGATTTAAGTTACTTTGTAAGGATGGCAAAACTGTAAATTTTTCTGGGTGTAATTTATTTATAGGAGCTATAAACAAAAAACAATTTGGATCTTCATAGATCCAAATTGTGTAGCACTAAAAGATTTGGAATTTTCTCCAGGAAACAGAAAGCCATTATGAAGATTGGTCTCAGAGAGGGAGGAAACAGAAGACTTCTCAGAAACAAAGAAACAGAACCCTAGGTTTTGAAATGTGGTGGTGGCAGCAAAAATGGGAATGAAGACAAAAATTATAGGAGCCAAGAAGCAGAGTTACAGGTGACGGATTGGGACTTGACATTTGAGAGATGTAGGAAGACATGTCGGAGTGCCTGCAAAAGGGTAATAGCTAGAAGATTGCGACTCACTTATCTTTTGACTTGTACCTATAACCTAAACTTCAAATTTGAAGTGTAAAGAACTCAGTAGCATGCCATGTATTTCCTTTATTTAAAAAACTGAAATAGTAACATTAATAGCTTATATTTGTACACTGTAGTTTTATGTGTATGTTTCATTGTCTTATTCACATGAATCTCACATAAATCACATTACTAAAATCCTATTGATCTATGAAGAAATCAAGGCAGAAATTATTGCTCACCTCTTACAACTGAGGAGCATGACACGGAGAGAGGCTTGGATTTTTGCTCCAATGCATGCATAGTTAAACCAGAGCTGGTCCTACATACTGTATCCCCAGGACTGGACTCTTGTAGCCAAGACCAAGACCGAGGTCCTAGAGTCAAAAGAGAGAATCAGAGGAGGCTGGGCTGGCTGTAAATAAGCACAGCGATTTCTGCAGTAATATGTCATTCCTTCAATTACTCCATTAAACAGAAGATAATTCAATAACAGTGGGTAATGGCTTTGCACTTTAATTGTCATTAGGCTTAAAT
>PVJX010006329.1:0-78499 GCA_004027295.1 Dolichotis patagonum
TAGCTTATTTTTAGAGAAATGACAACTCCACTCCCTTCTGAGAAGCCCATTGGATTGTGGAAGGCATAGGCACAGGTCAACTAAAAGGTCTACTAAATGGGACAAATAGAATCTACTCCGGTGAGGTCTTCCCTAGGCTAAGGTGATTACTCTGGCTGAGGTCTCCACTGTGAGATGTTTCTGCCTTGGGCAGGATGCTTCAAGACCTCTCTGAATCTTGATTTCTTCACTTGTGAATTGAAAATAATGCCTGCCCCATTTCCTCTTACAATTACATGAATAACAGCATCCCAGGAACTGTAATTGTTCTAGAAGTTTTAAGGTACTGATCTTTTTTATTATTAAGTTTCAGAATTTCCTTTAGTTTAAAATTATAGTATTTCTTTTTAAATTTTATTTAGCATTTGTTTATTTTCATACCAGGAATCAAACTCAGGACTTTTCACTTGCCAGGCAGGTGCTGCACCAGTGAGCTATACCTGCAGCCCAAAATTATGGGATGTCTTATCTTGAAACTGACAATTCTTTGCACTAGAACATTAGTACTGCTTATATAGCAGAATAGAGGAAGGTATGCAATCTTTGAAAACATCTAAGTCATCTCCTTTTTAGTTCTTTTTTAAAAATTAAAACGTACTTCCCATGTTTGTTTACAAATTTGGAATTATGCTGTATATGCAATTTATTTGTTGATAAGAGAAAAAGAAACAACACAGTGATAGAAAACAAAGCATTTATTAGAAGGAAATGTTTGCTCATGAATGGAAGGCTTATGATTGTAATCTTTTTGTATTTTGATTAATGACCTGTTTCTTTTGTTCTTTTGGCTTTTATGATAATTTTAGTAACAGGAGAAAGTCATGTCACAATGTCTGATAATTTAAGAACCATATGAAAAACTTTTCTGTATAAGAGTCAAAATTTTATGATGCCTTGTGTTCCTAGAAAATTAGTTTCCTAGCTTGGTTCCTAGCAATGAGGGCCTATCTCATATACTCTCATAAACATGGAGAATGTTTGGATTTTAATTTAAGTCAAAGCCTTTTGTGAAGAATAGGTCTCTTTTCTCGACCTCTCATACATGAATGTTTACCAACCGTGAACTTACCATCTTGGTTTTCTTAGTCTCAGAAATTTTTCAAAATGTGAGATTTTCAGGGTCAAATTATAGCAGTCAGGGAAATCACAAGTCTGGTTGATCACTCAGTAACATGCTGGGTGTTGGGGTTCACAAAACCCTGTGCATCTTTGCAAGTTCTCTTTGCCAAGCAGTGTTGCTGATTGCAAAATGAACACATTCCACCATCCTGCTCCCCAACCCCCATAAAGTGGAAAAAGCAAAGCTTCTGCCAGATGACCCCACTTCAGAGCTGGCCAGGAGAGACCACAGGGGACCACCCACTAGACAGGGTGGCTGCCCAGAATGTTTTCTTTCACACTCACCTTTAAACAAAGATCCCCTGAAACTCTTCCCAACCCCATACAACCCTCCACAGACCTCATGTGGGAAAAAAAATGTGTGTGGGGGGTACAATTTGTAGCAGAAATCAGTATCATCTAACACTGGTCCTTGTATTCTCTGGCTTCTAGAATGTGAAGGGAATTTCATTGACAAAAAAAGAGACTCCAGATCCATTTGGGGAAGTAAAATGAGCTATCTTTGGCAACTCCCTGAAAGCAAAAAAGGAGCTGGGTGCCTCAAAGTGTACTGCTTGAATTATTCATGTGTTAATAATAGTAGCAGTGATGATGACAGGAAGGTAGTAATCATGGTACTATGACACAGAACAATTCCAAGAGAGGCAAGGAGAGGCAAGGTTGCTGAGTGAGTCTGAACAAATCAGCTGATGCTGAGTCATCCTTCTCTAGTTCCCTCTTTTCCTCTGATTGCCTCAAGGGCAGGACACACAGAGCTCCACCTCCAGAGAGTTCTCTCATCAGCGCCAGCTCTATTTTCATCCTGGAAATTTTCCATCATTGCTAATACTGCATGGTGGCTAAAAGCACACTCAGACACATTTGAGCTCTAATCTGAAATTCTTTTTTATTAATCTTATGATCTTGGCTAAAAGTCTTATCTTACTTAAGCCTTCCCCCTATTTCAGATAACTAAAGAAATACAAGAATAGAAACTATGCCTGAACTGCAGTGAGGATTACATGAGAGAGTAGGCTCAGCATGTTGTCTGGCACACACTTAGTCCCCAATAAATGTTAGCTAGGTGAGTCTTGCTACCTGCTACTGAAGCCCACCCAGTGCTGGCTTGCACTTACTTTTTACCACATGACGATCATCTTAGTGCTAATTGGTGTTGCTCTACTGTTTTGGCTAAGCAAGTCTAGCTTTCTCTAAGGTGAATGTACTCTACCATGTATTTCTGTCCTCACTGGGGGAAGTGGGGTTTTAGAAGGGACTTCGAAATGCATTGTAATGTTGTGTTAGTGGGTGCAATGTGATCTTTCCTGCCTCCTCACTAAACCATTCTCCTGCTTTTTCTTTCAATATGACCTGAAAAACAGGGCACTAGAATCAGATACTCCAGGGGGAATTTGCTAAATTTCTCTCAAATTTGAAAAGGTGTGGCTATCACGCACTCAAGAAGGAAGAGCTTTGCCCACTGAAATGCCTCTTTTGCTGCACTCTGGGTGTTCTGTGATATATATCCCTTAATGGCTTAACTCCATTCCCTCCCATTTGTAAAAGGGTGAACACTACAGTTATATAAGAATAAATGCAGTATCTCACAAATAGAATTTAATAGACTGCCTGGCATTCCAGATGGACTAAATCAACATTAAGTACATGCCCTTAAAAGTTGTTTGAACGTGTATTTTATACCAAATATTTCTGATTATAAATTTCCAAGGCATGTTATAAAATACTTTGATGGGGGACATTTTGACAACTCACTAAAGAGATTTTGAGCAAAAAGCTTAAAAATTTAAATTCTATTTTCAACATTCACATACCAAAGACTGGAACCTAGAAAGTAGAAAATAGTGAAAAGGCATCTCTAGGGTTTAATCTTGAGCCTCAAACCCTACCAAACCTCTGAAATGGTCTACAAGAGAAATTATTTGAAGGCTTTAGCCCTCAGTGGGAAAATTCTGGTGAGGTTCTCAATTAGATTTAATTTCCCCAAAGAAAATCCCAAAGTGAAGACCTGTGCAAAGGTTATTTATTTGGAAATAAACTTAGAAAAATGTAAAAAGAACGTGGGAAAGTGAGGCAAGGAGGGAAAGGAAATATTATGCAGCATCAAGAAAAAAGAAACTATGGCTCAGTTGCAGAAAGGAGATCTGGAGTTGACTAAGAGTTGTTTTGATCAGAAGCAAGCAGACCTCCTCCTCAATATTAATGAAGGCCTGTTCCTGGCAGGTATGAGTTCTCAAGTGTTTCTATTGCTCAGAGAGGATAATTTATGGCTGTTGACATAAATACCTACGAGAGGCTTCAGGGAATGTTTTCATATGAAGCTAGTAGACAGACAGGAGGTGATAGAGCTCAGGGAATATAGAGTTACAGAGGGATTATCAAATATGGTCTTCTCTCCAAAAAAAGTAATATTCCCCTCAGAAAGCCACTCTTTCACCAGAATGGATCCCATATTCTGGACTTGTTCTACTCTTGCTTCTCTTTGACTTTTCCCTAACTAAATTCACTGCCTTTTTGCCCCTTATTTCTCTCCTTGGACATTTATTTGTCATCTATTACACATAGTTTGATACTGGGCACTGTGGGAGTAAACCAGTTGTAGAATTAGTTATGCAAGACTTAGGAAGAATGTAGAACTCAATAGGAGTTCGGTATTGTCTCGATCTGGAATCACCAGAAAATTTGAATCCTGCATCAGGCACATGGATTAATAAAATGAGACTCTGTAAGTCTCATTTTCTGAGGTGGAGGAATAGCATTATTTACACATACTTCTCAAGGTAATTTTCAGTCACCTTGAGCTAACACATTTTAAAAACTCAGTCTTGTATGTGATTTACAACACTAACTAGTCTCCATTTTTTTCTCCCTCTGTTATGTTTTCTTGCTCAGAAAACCTTCCAGGCATTATGTGGCATCTCTTCTGTTCTGGTTACCAGTCACCAACGCTTTCAACAATGACTCAGATAAATTGGTTCTTAGATTTACTATCCTTGTGTTTAGGAGACTCATACAATAACTGTGAATAAACCATTTTGAGAAGGAGGGATGTGGGTAAGAGGGCACAGATAGAAGGAGCTCTAACAAGACCTTCTGGAACTGTACTTATTCTAGGCATTGGCTACTCACCATCCCTCTGTTATAGCCTACATATTCTTCTTCAAGTGGTCAATCATCCTGTGAGCCAGAGTCCAAGTCTTATAGCAAGGGATTTATTGACTAAGCTAGAGGTACTCCTTCCTTCATCTGGTAAGAGCTCCCTGTAGTGACCTCTCCATAGACTGCGTGGTAGAGCTGCACTTGGTATAGGTGCTGGACTTTCATATTATGATGTTATCAGGCTTGCACAAACAGGCTGTGCAAGCTAACAAAGGGAAGTGTGACGGAATGAGAAAAATATGGTGTCAGCCTGCTCACTTATCCCAAAAAGCTCAATTTTATTCTGTTCTTAAAGATTTTGTATTTTGATTGGGAAATGACTAAGAAACCAAGATAATGAAGAACTAACACTTTGACTTGATCAACTTCTTTTTTGAAAAAGAGAATAAAACAAAAGAGGGCAGAACAAAGCATAACAGAACAGAGCAACATAAGCAACACAGCACTTTACAATAAGACAACCACACATTAACAGTAGGTATCAAAATATCTCTTTCTCTGCTATAGTTGAGCATAGTTTCAAATACAATAATATCAAACATAAAAAATAGTATAAAACCATTCAAAAGAATGAAAGAATTGCAGGACATTCTGAACTGAATAACAGAGAATGATCAATGGCTACTATAATATATCATTTTCAATAAAAATTTGTTTATACTATCACATATATTAAAAGACACAACATGATAGAACTGATGGTAATAGCAGAGTAGAAGCATGGTAGGATTTCTAAGCAAGATGACATTAAATCAGCAATGGCTGCCATAATGTTTTGTTTTCTTGAAAACAGCTGTTCATACCATCATGCATAATAAAGTCAAACAAAACAGATTGAAATCATTCCAACTGATGAATGAAAACGTTGAAAGGCTTCAAAGCAATGAAATGGGAAATCATGATTACCATACAATCTTATATATGCTTACCAACACTCATACTAGGGAGAATATATGGTATTTACACATGTGAGTTTGGTTTATTTTGTTTATGAGTATGGTCACAAGTTGTGTCCATTTATTTATAAATATCTCAATGTGATCATTCTTTATAGCTGAGTAGTACTCCATTGTATAAAAATGCCACAAATTTTTTTTGTCCATTCCTCAGTTGATGGGCACTTAGGTTGTTTCCAAGATCTGGCTATTACAAGTTGTGCTGCTATAAACATGGGTGTATATATATCACTGTGGTATAATGTTTTCAGTTCTTCTGGGAGTATTCCTAGAAGTGGAATAGCTGGGTTAAATGGGACTTCCAAACCCAGCTTTTTGATGAATCTCCAGACTGACCTTCACAGTGGTTGCACCAGTCTACACTCACATCAACAGTGCAGAAGAGTTCCTTTTTCCCCTCAGCCTTTCCAGCATTTGTTGTTGGTAGTTTTTTTTATCCTGGCCATTCTTTCAGAGGTGAGATGGTATCTCAGTGTGGTTTTAATTTGCATTTCTTTAATGACTAAGGAGGATGAGCATTTTTTCATGTATTTATTTGTCATTCGTATTTCTTCATCTGAGAACTGTGTCTTCATTTCAGATGCCCATTTTTGGATTGGGTCTTTGAATTTTGAGGGTCTGATTTTTTTAAAATTCTTTATAAGTTCTAGACAGAAGTCTTTTGTCTGATGGACAGTCCATTAAGATTTTTTCCCAATTGTGGGTTTTCTTTTCACTCTGCTGGAAATCTCTTTTGACGTGCAGAAACTCTTTAATAAGACGTGGTCCCAGTTACTGATTCTAGGAAGTATTTCCCATGTGGTTTGATTTTTTTTCATGAATTCTCTACCTACCCCTATATCTTCAAGATTTTTACCTACTTTGTCTTCCTACAGATTTAGTGTTTCTGTTTTAATATTTAGATCTTTGATCCATTTAGATTTTAGTTTAGTACCTGGTGATAGGCATGGGTCTAGTTTTAGTCTTCTGCATAGGGATAGCCAATTTTTCCAGCACCATTTGTTAAAGAGACTGTCGTTCTTCCAGCGAGCATGTTTGGCCCCTTTATCAAAGATAACGTGGTTGAGTGAGTTTGTGGTTGTGGTTGTAGCTTCCAATCCATTCCATTGATCTTCAGGTTTGTTTTTATTCCAGTACCATGTTGATTTTATTACAGTAGCTTTGTAGTATAATTTCAAGTCAGGGATTGTGATGCCTCCTGCCTTGCCTTTGCTGCTTAGAATTGCCTTTGCTATTCTAGGTCTATTCTGGTTCCAGATGAATTTTAGGAGTGATTTCTCTAGATCTATAGGTATGTTAGTGGTATTTTGATTGGGATTTCATTGAATTTATATAGTAATTTTGGGAGAATAGCCATTTTCACAATGTTTGTTGTTCCTATCCATGAATAAGGGATGTCTTTCCATTTTCTGAGGTCCTCTTCAATTTGCTTTTTCAGGGTATTATAATTTTCCTTGTATAGCTCTTTTACTTCTTTCATGACATTAATTCCTAAGTATCATTTTTTTGGGTGCTAGTGCGAAGGGTGTGGCTTCTCTTACTTTTCTCTCAGTATTTTTGTTGTTAGTGTATAGGAATGTTATTGATTTTTTGAGTATTGACTTTGTATCCAGCTACATTGCTGAATTTATTTATTACATCTAGCTGTCTTTCAGTGGAGTTTTGGGGGTCTTCTATGTAAAGTATCATGTCATCTGCAAATAATGATAATTTAACTTCCTCTTTTCCTATCTTTACTTCTTTTATTTCTCTCTCTTTTCTAATTGCTCTGGCTAGTATTTCCAGTACTACATTGAATAGGAGTGGTGATAGGGGACATCCTTGTCTTGTGCCTGGTAAAGGCTTTCAGTTTTTGGCCATTTAATATGATGCTGGCTGTTGGTTTGTCATAGATGGCCTTTATCATATTGAGGTAAAGACCTTCTATTCCAATTCTCTGTAAGGTTCTTATCATGAATGAGTGTTGGACCTTATCAAAAGCTTTTTTTGCATCTATAGAGATGATCATATGGTTCTTTCTTTTGGCTCTATTGATATGGTGGATTACATTTATTGATTTGTGTATTCCTGGGGTGAATCCCACTTGGCCAGGGTGTATAATCTTCTTGATGATTTGCTGCATCCTATTTGCTAATATTTTATTGAGAATTTTTACATCTACGTTCATTAGGGAGATTGGCCTATAGTTCTCTTTTTTAGTTGGGTCTTTCTCTGGTTTTGGTACTAGAGTAATATTTGCTTCCAGGAATGACTTAGGAAGACTTGATTCCCATTCAATTTAATTGAAGAGCTTGAGGAGTGTCAGAATTAAGTTGTCTTTGTATTTCTTGTAGAGTTCCACAGTGAGTCCATCTGGGCCTGGACTCTTCTTTGTTGGCAAGGACTTAATTACATTTTCAATTTCAGTAATAGAAATTGGGTTATTTAGCAGTTTTAGATCTTCTTGATCCAACTTTGGTAGTTCATATATATCTAGGAATCTGTCTATTTCTTCTGTGTTATCGAACCTATGCGAGTAGAGGTTCTCAAAAGGTGTTGATGATCTTCTGTATTTCCGCTGAGTCTGTAGTAATTTCATCTTTTTCATTGCTTATTGCATGAATTTGAGTTTTTTCTTTCTTTTTTAAATAAGGTTAGCGAGGGGCTTATCAATTTTATTTATTCTTTCAAAGAACCAACTCTTTGATTCATTGATTCTTTGACTTGTTTTCTTAGTCTCTTTTGCATTAATTTCTGAGCTTTATAATTTCCTTTCTTCTTTTGGCTTGGCTTTCTCTTCTTTTTCTAGATGTTTGAGTTATAGCATCAGGTTGTTTATTTGTATTTGTTGTGTCTTCCTGATGTGGGAACTCAGTGCAATAAATTTTCCTCTGAGGACTACTTTCATTGCATCCCACAAATTCTGGTAAGTTGTGTTTGTATTTTCGTTTGCTTGTAGATATTGTTTAATTTCTTCTTTAATTTCCTCAGTGACCCACTGATTGCTCAAGAGTGTATTACTCATTTTCCATATATTTGTGAGGGTTTTGCAGTTGCTTTTATCGTTAATTTCTAGTTTTGCGGCACTGTGATCTGATAACATGCATGGGATAATTTCGATTCTTTTGCATTTACTTAAATATGTTCTGTGGGCTAGTATATGGTCTATTTTAGAGAATGTCCCATGTACTGCTGAGAAGAATGTATATTCTGATGTTGTTGGATCGAAAACTCTATATACATCAAATCCATTTGTTCACAGGTGTGATTGAGTTCTGTTATTTCTTTGCTGATTTTCTGTCTACTTGATTTGTCCCTTTGTGTCAATGGCATGTTAAAATGTCCTGTTATAATTGTGTTATTGCTTATTTGATTTTTGATTTCTGTTAATATTTGCTTTGTATAATTGGGTGCTCTGGAATTTGGTTCATATATATTTAAGATTGTTATCCCTTCGTCTTCAAGTTTTCCCCTAACTAGTATGTAGAGACCTTCTTTATATTTTTGGATCATTCTTGGTTTGAAGTTCACACTGTCTGCAAACAGGATAGCTACTCCTGTTTTTTTTTTTTTTTTTTGGTTTCCTGTTGCATGAAGTATTGTTTTCCATCCTTTGACTTTCAGTCTATGGGTTTTCTTTTGTGTTAGATGGGTTTCTTATAGACAGCATATGGCTGGATGTTGTTTCTTGATCCATTCTGCCAGTCTGTTTCTTTTGATTGGTGAGTTGAGGCCATTTACATTAATGGTTATAACTGTTACATATTGGTTTATTGTTGACATGCTATCTTTCTGCTGTTGCATCTTTAGCTGTCCATTCTGTTTAATTGTCTGCCTTGCTTGGTGGTTTTATCCCATGTGTATCTAGAATGTCTTTCAGTATTCTTTGTAGGGTTGGTTTGATGTTCATGAAGTTCTTCAGCTGTTCTTTGTCATGGAAGTATCTTATTTCTCCATCCATTTTGAAGGACAGTTTTGCAGGGTACATCAGTCTGGGTTGGAAGTGGTTTTCCTTTCAGATCTGAAATACTTCACTCCATGCTTTTCTTGACTTCACTGTGTTGAGAAGTCTGCTGTGATTCTGATAGGTTTTCCTTTGTAGGTGATCTGTCTATTCTCTCTAACAGCTTTTAGTATTCTGTTCTTATGGTGGACTTCTGGGATGGTGATTATTATGTGTCTGGGTGTAGTTTAATTTTTGTTATGGCTATTTTGAATTCTATATGCTTCACTAACCCATATGTCAGTTTCCATTCTCATGTTTGAGAAATTTTCAGCTATTACTTCTGTAAATATCCTCTTGATACCATTTGGTCTGTCCCCTTCTTTTTCATTTATCCCTGTTAACCTTATGTTATTTTTCTTTGCATCATCTTGCAGCTGTTGAATTGTTATTTACTGATTCTTTATTATTTTAAGAAGATCTTTCCTTTCGTGTTCACTAGCTGTGATCCTATCTTTGAGGTCTAAAATTCTATCTTCACTTTCATTGAGGCAGTTTTGACAGCTTTCAATAGAATTTTTGGTTTCCTGTATATCTATTTGAATCTGCTTTATGTATTCTATTTGTTTCTTATAGTGTTCATTCAGAGATTCTATTATTTGCTTTGGTCCTATAAGATGAAGATATAAAAATGGCAAATTAATACATGAAGAAATGTTCACCATCATTGGTCATTCAAGAAATGCAAATTAAAACAACATTGAGATATCATCTCACACTGGAAAGAATAGCTGCCATCAAGAAATCAACTGATAACAAATGTTAGCAAGGCTGCAGGGAAAAAGGAACACTGCTCCACTGTTGGTGGGACTGTAGACTGGTGCAACCACTATGGAAATCAATATGGGGAATTCTCAGAAGACTAGGATTGGAAGCTCCATTCAATCCAGCTATTTCCCTCCTGGGTATTTTCCCAGAAGAACTGAAAAGTTCATATCACAGTGACATATGTGTACCCATATTCATAGCAGCACAATTTGTAATAGCTAAATCTTGGAAACAACCAAGATGCCCATCAACAGCAGAGTGGATGAAAAATATGTGGTATTTTTACACAATGCAATATTATTCAGCTATAAAAAAGAATGATCTTGAGGTCTTCATAAGCAAATGGAGACAACTTGAGACTATCCTCATTAGTGAAATAAATAAGAATCATATTTATAAATATCACATTGTTTCTCTATTGTAAAAAGTAATAAGAACTGTAGGAATAATAAAACCCAAAATGTGTAATTGCTACTGTAAAAAAGAGAAGAGAAGAAAAGAATGTTCTCTAAAGGATATAACTGCATGTATGTTTAAGTGTGTAAGATAGATGACCATATTACTGTTTTTGTTAGATTGTTGAGCAAAACTGTTAACAGTCTCCCTGTTTGCATGTCTACTTTTTATATTTTAATTTTGTAACTTGAGCAACTATTTGCAATGATGACAGTATCTAACTTATCAAGTGGTGATTTCTTTGTGGTTTTGTTTTTGTTTTTGTTTCTTTTTTTTTCTTTCCCCTTTGGAATTCTGTATTGTTGCTATGCTCTTTCTGTTTTGTTTGAGTTTTTTTTTTTTTTGCTTTAAATAAAATTTTTAAAAAATCCAAGATGGTAGAAATGTAAAAGTCATTGTTATATTACAGATTTTTATCTTCAAAATAGTTGGTTTGGTTACCAGATACAAGCATGCAAAATTGATCAAACAATATGATTTTCCTTAGAGCAGTTTTTTCCCCTTTCACTATATCTATTGTAACTTTTGGATATTATTTACTTTCAGTTTCTTACAGTATGAGACAATACAGTTTTTACACATGTGAGTCTTATTTCTTTTACTTAGTAGTATGATCTCTAGTTGTATCCATTTACCCATAAAAGCCTATGATTTATCCTTGTTTATTCCAGAGTAATACTCTACTGTATAAAAATACTACATCTTTTTTATCCATTCCCCAGTAGTTCAGCATTTGGGTTGTTTCTAAGAACTGATTATCACAAATTATGCAGCTATAAACATGGTTGCACTTATATTGCCATATTATGATGTTTTCATTTCTTCTAGAAAAATACACAAAAGGGGAATAGCTGGGTCAAATGGAACCTATAATCCTAGATTTTTGAAGAATCTCTACATTGATTTCCACAGTGGTTTTACCAGTCTACACTCCCACCAACAATGTAGAACTGTTCACTTTCCCCACATTCCTTAGAGCATCTGTTATATGTTGATATCTTGATGTTAGCAATTATTTCTGGAGTGAGATGATATGTCAGTATTGTTTTAATATGCATTTATTGAATGACCAATGATGAATATTTTTTCATGTATTTATTTGCCATTTGAATTCAATTGCCATTTGAATTCAATCTCCATCTGAGAATTGTATATTCATCTCAGATGCACATTTTTGGACTGGATCTTTGAATTTGGGGGCCTGGATTTTTCTATTCTTTATAAATTCAAAATAGAAGTTCTTTATCAGCATAACAGTTGGCAAAAATCTTTTCCCAATCCATGAACTTTCCTTTCACACTGTAGGTGATTTCTTTGGATGTGCAAAAGCTTTTTAATAAGATGAGATATCAGTTGTTGATTCTTTGAAGTACTTCACATGCAGTTAGGTTTTTGCTCATGAACTCTTTGCCTACTCCTATGTCTTCAAGAATTCTATCAAGTTAGTCTTGCAGTAAATTTAGTGTTTCTGCACTAATATTTAGATCTTTGATCCATTTTGACTTTAGTGTATGGGGTAGGCATGGATCTAATTTATGATCTTGGCATGTGGAAAGCTAAGTTTTCCAACACCACTTATTAAAGAGATCATCTTTCTTCCAGTGAACATGTTTGGCCCTTTTGTCAAAGACAGAGGCTTTATAAAAATCTTTTTCTGTATATATTGATATGATCATGTGATTTTTGTCTTTTACTCTGTTAATATGTTGTATTATGTTTATTTATTTATTATATTGAACCACTCTTGCATTCCTGGGATGAATCCCATTTGGTCATGGTATACAATCTTCTTGATGATATGCTACTTTCTGTTCACCAGTATTTTATTGAGAATTTTTGCATCTATGTTCATTAGGATAATTATCATGTAGTTATCTTTTTTGGTTGGGTCTTTCTCTGGTTTTTGTATCAGGGTAATACTTGCCTCCAGGCATGAGTTAGGAAAAATTGCTTCCCTTTCAATTTAATTAAAGAGTTTGAAGAATATTGGTGTTAAATCTACTCTAATTTCCTTTAGAATTCAACTATAAATTCATCAGGACCTGGGCTTTTGTTTGTTGTTAGTAAGTTTTTAATTACATTTTCAATTATATTAACTGATATTGGCTTATTCAGCATTTTTATACCATCTTGATTCAGTTTTTGTAATTCATATATTTCCAGGAATTTGTCTATTTCTTCTATGTTTTCCATCATATTAGAGTATAGATTTTCAAAAAAGGTATTGATGAGCTTCCGAATTTCCACAAGATCTGCCGTGATTTTACCCTTTTCATTTCTTATTGGGTAAATTTGAGGGTTTTTTTCTCTTTTTTTGATATGGTTGTCTAAGGTTTTATCAATTTTATTGATTCTTTCAAAGAACCAACTCTTTGATTCATTAACTCTTTGTATTATTTTGTTAGCTTCAATTGTATTAGCTTCTGCTCTAGTATTTATGATAGCCTCCTTTTTGGGGGATTTGGACTTGATTGGCTGTTCTTTTTATAGCAGTTTGAGGTGTAGCATTAGGTTGTTTATTTGTGCTCATTCCATTTTCCTGATGTGGAAGTTTACTGCTATAAATTTCGCTCTGAGGATTGATTTCATAGTGTTCCACAGGTTCTGGCAATTTGTATTTGCATTTTTATTCAATTGTAGATATTATATAACTTCTTTAATTTCTTCTGTGACCCATTGGTTGTTTAGGAGAGTGCTACATAATTTCCATGTGTTTATGGTGTTGTTGTGTTTTTTTTCTCAATAATTTTCAATATTATTACACTATGGTCAGATAATATGCATTAGAAAATTTCAATCCCTTTACCTTTACTTAGGCATGTTCTGTGAGTTAGTATATGGTCTATTTTAGAGAGCGACCCATGTGGCAACTGAGAAGAATGAGTATTCTGATGTTGTTGGGTGAAAAAATCTGTATATGTCCACCAAATCCATTTGTTCACAGCTTTCATTCAGTTCTGCTTTTTTTTATTTAGAGGAAAAAGCAAAACAGAAAAATGGTAGAAATAATACAGAATTTCAAAAAAAAATTTTAACACTAAAAAATTACTAGTTGATAAATTACATATTGTCTATTAGAAATAGTTGTTCAAGTTACAAAACCAAAGCATAAAAAGTGGATAGACACTCAAACACTGAGAGTGCAAACCATTCTGTTCAATGATCCAGTGAATATGGTCATCTATTTTACACACTTAAACATACATACAGTAATATCTTTTAAAGCACTTTCCTTCCCTTTCATTTTTATAACATCCATCATACATTTTTGATCTTATTACTCTTTCAGTTTTTATTTTTTACACTAGAGAGACAATGTAATATTTACAAATGTGAGTCTTATTTATTTCACTTATGAGGAAGTCACAAGTTGCCTCCATTTACCTCTAGGGTCTTAAGGTTATCCCTTTTTATGCCTGAGCAATATTCCATTGTATAAAAATAGCACATCTTTTTCATCCACTCTGCAGTTGATGGGCATTTTAATTGTTTCCAAGATTTACATATTACAAATTGTGCTGCTCTAAACATGGGTAAACATATGTTGCTGTGACATGATCTTTTCAATTTTGGGGGGGAAATACCTAGGAGAGGAATAGCTGGGTTGAATGGAATTTCTAATCCTAGTTTGTTGAGGTATCAACATATTGGTTTCCATAGTGGTCACACCAGTCTACCCTCCCACCAACAGTGGAGAAGTGTTCTTTTTCCCCCACAGCCTCACCAACATTTGTTATTGGTAAATTTCTTGATGACAGCCATTTATTCCAAAGTGAGATGAAATCTCAATGTTGTTTTAATTTGTACTTCATGAATGGCCAGTGATGGTGAACATTTCTTTATGTATTTATATGCCATTTGTATGTCTTCATCTGAGAAATGTGTGTTCATCTCAGATCTCATTTTTAGAGACAGTCTTTCAATTTGGGGGGCTTGATGTTTTTCAATTATTTATATATTCTGGATATAAAACCTTTGTCTGAGGGATTATCAGCTAAAATTCTTTCCCATTCTGTGGGTTTTCTTTTCACTTTGTTGCTGATTTCTTTTGAAGTGCAAAACTTTTTAATAAGATGAGGTCCCTGTTGTTGATTCTTTGAAGTACTTCCCATGCAATTTGCATATTGTTCATGAACTCTCCTACCCCTATGTCTCTAAGATTTCTACCTACCTTGTCTTCCAGTAGATTGACTGTTTTTATTTTGATATTTAGATATTTGATCCATATTGACTTTAGTTTAGTGCATTGTGATAGGCATGGGTCTAGTTTCAGTGTTCAGCACATGGAAAGCCAATTTTTTCAACACCATTTATGATAGAGGCTATCCTTCCAGTGAACATGTTTAGCCCCTTTGTCAAATATCAGGTGTCTGAGTGTCTTTGTACTTATATTTGCATCTTCTAATCTGTTCCATTGATCCCCAGGTCTATTTCTTTGCCAGTATCATGCTGATTTTATCACTATAGCTTTGTAGTAAAATTTCAAGTCAGGAATTGAGATACCTCCTACCTTGCTTTTGTTGCCTTTGCTATTCTAGGTTTCTTGTGTTTCCAAATGAATTTTAGGAGTGATTTCTCTAGGTCTGTAAGGTGTGTTAATGGTATTTTTATTGAGATTGCATTAAATCTATATAACAGTTTGGGAGTATGGCCATTTTCACAATGTTGGCTCTTCCTAACCAAGATCAAGGACTATCCTTCCATTTTCTATTATCCTCTTCAATCTTCTTTTTTAGAGTAGTAAAATTTTCAGCATAGAGGTTTTTACAGTCTTGGTTAGATTGATTCCTAGGTATTTCATTTTTTAGATGCTATGTTGTAACCCGATATTTCTATAATTTCTCTCAGTGAGTTTTTTGTTCATGTACAGGAATGCTATTGATTTTTGAATGCCGACTTTGTATCCAGCTATGCTGCTGAATTTGTTTACTACCTCTAGTACTCTTTCTTTTAATGGAGTTTTTTTGGGTCTTCTGTATAAAGTATCATGTCATATGCAAATAATGATAATTTAACTTCTTCCTTTCCTATCTTTATTCCTTTTATTTCTCTTTTCTGATTGCTTTGGTTAATATTTCCCAAAGTATATTGAATAGGAGTGGTGTAATGGACATCCTTGTCTTGTTCCTGACTGTAAAATGAAGGTTTTCAGTTTTTGTCCACTTAGTATAATGTTGGCTGTTGGTTTGTCATAGATGGCCTTTAACAGATTGAGGGAGATAGTATCTATTCCGAGTTTCTGTAGGGTTGGACGTTATCAAAAGCTTTCTCTGTGTCGGAGATGACCATGTGATTTTGTTTTTGGGTCTGTTGATGTGGTATATTACATTTATTGCTGTGCATATGTTAAACCATCATGCATTCCTGGAATAAATCTCACTTGGTCATAGTGTATAATCTTCTTGATGATTTGCTGCATTCTATTTGCCAATATTTTACTGAGAATCTTTGCATCAGTGTTCATTAGTGAGACTGGCCTATAGTTCTGCTTTTTGGTTGGGTCTTTCTTTGGTATTTGTGTCAGAGTGATACTTGCCACCAGGAATGAGTTAGGGAGGATTGCTTCTCTTTCAAGTTTATTGAAGAGTTTAAGCAGTATTGGCACCAAATCTTCTCAAAATTTCTTGTAGAATTCAGCCATGAATCCGTCAGAACCTGGGCTTTTCTTTGTTGGTAAGTTTTTAATCACATTTTCAATTTCAGTAGCTGATACTGGATTATTCAAAATTGTTATGTCTTCTGGATTGAGCTTTGGTAGTTCATATGATTTTAGAAATGTGTCAATTTACCCTGTATTTTCCACCTTATTTGAGTAGAGATTTTTAAAATAGGTATTTATGTGATCTTTTGAATTTTCATGGAATCTGTAGTAACTTCTTTCTTTTCAGATCTTATTGTGTGAATTTGAGTTTTTTATTTCTTTTTCTTGATAAGGTTGGCTAGAGGTGTATCAATTTTGTGTATTCTCTCAAAAAACTACCTCTTTGATTCTTTAATTCTTTGTATTGCTTTTAAAATTTCATTTAATGCAATTAATGAAATTTCAATTAATGCAATTTCATTGCATTAATTTCTGCTCTGATCTGTACAATTTCCTTTCTTCTATGAGCTTTTGGTTTGACTCTCTCTTCCTTTCCTAGAAGCTTGAGATGTAGCATTAGATTGTTTATTTGTGCTTATTCTGTTTTCTTGATGTGATGATTTATTGCTGTATATTTCTCTCTTAGGACCCACTTTCTTGCATCCCACAGTGTATGGTATATTCTATATGCATTTTCATTGAATTGTAGGTATTTATTTATTTCTTCTCTAATTTCACCTGTAACCCACTGGTTGTCCAGAATGTTGTTATTTAATTTCCATGTATTTATGCAGGTTTTGCAATTTCTTTTGCCATTAATTTCCTATTTCAGTGCACTATGGTCAGATATTATGCATGGGGTGATTTCAATCTCTTTGCATTTACTTAAGAATGTTTTATGGGTTAGTATATGGTTTATTTTGGAGAATGTCCCATGTGCAGCTGAGAAGAATGTATATTCTGATGTGGTTGGGTGGCACACTTTGCAAAAATCTACTAAGTCAATTTTCTCACAGGTATGATTCAGTTCTATTATTTCTTTGCTGATTTTTAGTCTAGTTGACCTATCTCTATGTGACACAGGGGTATTAAGGTCTCCTATTACAACTGTGTTCCTGTGTATTTGCTTTTTCATGTCCACTAGTATTTGTCTTATATAGTTGGATGCTTCTGCATTTGGTGCACACATATTTATAACTGTCAGTTGTTCTTCTTGAAGTTTTCTGCTAACAAATATATAGTGACCTTCTTTATTTCTTTTAATCATTTTAGGTTTGAAGTTCACATTGTCTGCAAACAGAATAGCTACCCATGCTTTTTTCTGGCTTCCTGTTGCATGGAACAGGACTAGTGTTTGACTTTTAATCTATGAGTTTCCTTTAGAGTCAAATGTGTTTCTTGTATACAGCATATTGTGGGTGTCATGTTTATTGATCCATTCTGTCAACCTATTTCTTTTCATAGGTGAATTGAGGGCATTTACATTATGGATATCACGGATATGTACTGGCTCAACTTGGTCATGTTATGTTCCTATTGTTTGTTTTCTGCTTTTCTTCCTTGTTTAATTGCTTACCCTTCCTGGTGGTTTCTTTCTGTTGGTGTTCTGGAGAATGTGGTCATTTTTATTTCTATCTAGTATGTCTTTCAATACTCTTTCTTGAGTTGGTTTTGTGGACATGAATTTCTTCAGTTGTTCTTTGTCATGGAAGTATCTTGTTTCTCCATTAAATTTGAGAGACAGTTTTGCTGGGTATATTAGTCTGGGTTGAAAGTTGTTTTCTTTCAGGGCTTGAAATACTTTATTCCAAGCTCATCTTAACTTGAGGCTTTGCAGTGAAAAGTCTGTGATTCTGATGGGCTTTCCTTAATAGATGAGTTGTGTCTTTTTCTCACAGCTTTTAGTATTGTGTTTTTATGTTGTGTGTCTGGGATCCTAATTTTGTATGTCTGGGTATAGATTTATGTTGGTTGTGACTGTTTGGTGTTCTGTATACCTCATCTCTCTGCATATCTGATTTTTCCTCCCATGTTTGGGAAATTTTCTGCTATTATTTCTGTATTTAGTTTACCTATGTCATTCACATTGACTCTTGCAGCTTCACTGATGCCTATTAGTCTTATATTGTTTCTCTTGGCATCATCTTGAAGCTGCTGGCTTGTCATTTCATGCTGTTTTATTGTTTTAAGAGTTCTAAGCTTTCATGATTGCTAATTGTGACCCTGTCCTCAAGGTCAGAAATTCTATCCTCAGCTTCATTTAAATGTTTTTGACAGCTTTCAGTAGAATTTTTAGTTTCTTGGATATCTCTTTGTATTTGTTTCATGATTTCTGCTTGTTTTCTATATTGTTCATTCAAGGTTGCAATCAATTTCCCATGTTTTTGTATTGTCTTAATGTATTTCTTCTTTGGCTATGCTGAGCTACTCCTTTGCTAAGGTTGTTGTTTCTGTATTTATGTGGGAAACTATTTCTAATTTGATTTTCTCCATAGCCTCATGTATTTGTTTCTTTATTTCATTTAATATCTTTCAGAGATTTCTGGTGTATGACTTTTAAAGTCTTCTATTTTAACATTGCTGTACTTGCTCCTGATAGGCTGGATGTTTGAGACTGCACTTTGCTTTTTCATTTGGTCATTTTCACCTTTTGGGCTAATATTTGGTCTTTCAATCCCAATAGTCTCAACTGTCAGTAGTGTATATCTTAGAGTCCTACTGTGTGGTTGTTATTTGTCTGATTGTTGAGTACTACAATGAAGAGGAGGGCAAGTCACCTGTATTTCTCCTGCAGATCTTGTTGGGTGCATCCTATATTTTTCCTGGGCTATCTAGCCTAGGAGTATTGATGTAGGTCAATCTTTAGTTCCTGCTGTTACTATGTGTTCACGTTATTCCAGGTCACCAGATCTCCCTGTCTATAGGGTTTGTGTCAGCTGAGGCTCTACTGTGTCTCTGAGTGTCTCATAAGCCCTTTTAACTTTCTCCAAGTTAGGGGTAGCCTCATTGACACACTTCTCAACCTGCCTGATGTTCTCTCTGCAGAGGAGGGAATCACCCAGACTCTTTCCAAGCTTGCCAAGGTCTTACAGTTGGAGGGAGTTTCACTACTGCACCTATTTATGCACTAAAGACCTGTATTTTAAGGGAAAACTCACCACACTGACTGGACCCTGCTGAGGTCTTCTGTTTGGGTGAGGGGTTACTGAGTCTCCTATCAACCCAGTATGGTTAATGCACTGCAGTCCAAGGTTCTGGGGAAGGGGTGGGAGTCAAATATATACAGCAGTACTAGGTCCAAGAGGTGGGGGGTCCTGAAGAGCAGCAGGCTGGCAGTAGTGCATGGCCCAAGGGCAACAGTCCACGCAGTGGTGGGTTGTGCAGGAAGCATGCCAGTGTAGGTGGGCTGGGCCAAGGGTGGCCAGTTGGTTTCTTTTGATTGGTGAACTGAGGGCATTTACATTGATGATTATAACTGGTATGTATTGACTTATCTTTGTCATTTTATCTTCCTGTTGTTGGTTCTCTAGCTTTTCTCTGTGTTTAAATGCTTGCATTCTTGGTTTTCTTGGAATTGTGGTCATCATTATGTCTTTTTAGAGTATCTTTCACTGCTCTTTGTAGTGTTGATTTGGCGGTCATGAATTTCTTCAGTTGTTACTAGTCATGAACGTATTTTATTTCTCCATTGATTTTGAAAGATGGTTTTACAGAGTACATCAGTCTGGGTTGGAAGTTGTTTTCTCTCAGGACTTGAAATACTTCACTGCAAGTTCTTGACTTGATGGCTTATGTTGATATGTTTACCACGATTCTGAAGGGCTTTCCTTCACAGGTAATCTGTTTCTTTTCTCTGACAGATTTTAGTATTCTGTTCTTGTGCTGAATTTCTTGGATCTTAATTATTATATGTCTGTATGTAGATTTATTTTGGATATGGCTAATGTGAGTTTTACATGACTCACTTATCTTCATGTCAAATTCTTTTCCTATGCTTGGAAAATTTTCTGCTATAATTTCTGCAAATAATCTTTTTATGTCATTTGTGTTGACCCCTACTTTTTTCATTGACACCTATCAGGATTATATTGATTATATATATTGTGATCACCTTGCAGCTGTTGAATTGTTGTTTCCTGGTTCCTTATTACTTTTAAGAAATCTTTCCTTTCATGATCATTTGCTCCTATACTGTCTTCAAGGTCTGAGAGTCTAGCTTCAGCTTCATTCAAGTGGTTTTGCCAGATTTCAATGAAATTTTCAATGTCCTGATTATCCCCTTGAATCTTTTTCATGCATTCTAACTGTTTCCTATAGTGTTCATTTAAAGTTTCCACCATTTTCATATGTTCTTCCATTTTTTAAAATCTGCATCTTCTTTAGATATGCTCAACACTTCTTTCATAATGTTTGTGTATTCTTATTTAAACAGAGATTAATTCTGATTTTATTTCCCTGTAGCCTGATTAAATCATTTCTTTACTTCAGTTGCTATCATTTCAGAAATTTCAGTTGGCTATTTCCGATGTCTTCCATGTCATTGTATCCTGGCTTTGTTCTTGTTGGGCTGCAGGTCTGAAATTGCATTTTACTCTTTCATTTTGTCAATTTCCTAGGTTCTTCCAGACAAACTGATTAAGTTGAAGGCATTTCCCATGCTGACTGACTGTCCCATGGTGTAAAGGAGTGGTCCAGGCACCTGGATTCCTCTGAACAGGGGTTCCTAGGGTGACAGAAAAGTGACAGGTGGAGCTTCTGCCCTCCTTCTGCTCACCAGGGCTCCCCCCCAATTGTGAAGGGTCTCTTAGCAGAGCTCTTCTGGACCTATGCTTCTCTTTCATTTTTCCATGTGTGCTCGTCACCTGTGTGCTTTGCTCAGCTGTGTGGGGATTGCCTAAGAGCTATGAGGTTCACCAAGGTGCTCCTCAGATGGATGGTGCCAGGGCATCACAACAGGTTGGGTGGGACTCTAATCCTCTAGGTCCCACATGTCTAGCCAAGGTACACCCCCAAAGCATGATGCCAAGGACTTATACTGGGCTGGACAGGATTTATACCCCTGGAATCCACATGGCTGGCTGTGACACACTCCCCAAATATGGCAAACTGGTCTTTTGTTGGGCTGGGCAGAGCTCAGAACCTCCAGGACCCATGCAGCTAGCCAGGGTGCACCTGTGTGTTATGGCATCTGGCCCTTGTGTTGGGCTGGGTGAATCTTAGAACATCTGGGACCTTTGTGGCTAGACAGAGTGCACCCTGAAGTATGGTGCCAGGGCCTTGAACTGGGCTGGACAGAGCTCAGAACCTCTGCGACTTGTGCAGCTAGCCACAGTGCACCCCCAAAGTATGGGACCAGGGCCTTGCACTGGGCTGGACAGAGCTCAGAGCCTCTGGGACCCATGCAGATAGCCAAGATGCACCCCCAAAATATGGTGCAAAAACTTTGCACTAGGCTGGGTGGAGCTCAGAATCTCCAGGACCCATGCAGCTACTAGCCAGGATATATCCCCAAAGTATGGCACTGGGACCCTGCACTGTGCTGGACAGAGCTTGGAACCTCAAAGATGTAAATAGCTAGCCAGGGTGCGATCTTGAAGAATGGCTCTGGGGTTCTGGGCTGGGCAGGGTTAAGCACTTTTGGGACCTGTGCAGCTGGCTGGGTACTCCTCTAGTGGATTACACTAGGATGCAGGGCTAGGCAAACCTCAGATTCTCTATGACCCATGCAACTTGCTGGAGTGCATCTCAGTATGGTGCCAAGGTCTTGCCTAGAGTATATTTTAAAATATTGAAGTTGCCAAATAGTTTTTTTTGGTACCAGTACTCAAACTCAAGACCTTGAGCTTTCCAGGCAGGCACTGTGCTGCTGAACTATATCCGTGGTGCCCAAGTGTTTCTAAGAATATAGAACAAATTGATCTCCTATGAACTGTTGGTAGGAAAGTATATTGGTAAAACCACTTTAGAAAAATTGTTCCAATATCTGCAGAAACCAAATGTGTGCCTACACTATGATCTAGCCTTTACCTTTTCAGATATTCACCTGACAAGATGCCTACTTATATGCATCAAAAACCATGTATAAAAATGTTTATGAGCAGTACAATTTATAATGGCAAAATCTGGAAACTACTCAAATGCCCATCAACTAGGGAATGGATACATAAATTTTAGTGTAGTCACACTATATGATGATGAAAATGAATGATCTATAACTATGTACCTTAATTTGCATGAATCACACCAACACTGTACTGAAGGAAAATGCCAAACTCAAGAGCCCTAAACATTAAAATTCACTAAAGACTAAAAGAGCATATGGTGTCCAAAATCAGAATAACTGTTGTCATTGGGGTAGTGACGAGAAAAGGATATGAATCAGAATTTTGTGAGTTTGTTATATTGTATTCTTTAAACTAGATGCAGATTATAGAGATGTATTAAGTCTGTGCAAATCTCTCAAGTTACATATTTGTAATCTGTGTATTTTCTGCAATCTTGTACTTCAGAAAAAGTTCAAATAAATAAAACAAGTAATTTTAAATGTCTATACTCTTACATCAGTTTTAACTTTAGTACTAAATTCTAGTACAACTCATTTCAGTACTCAGCGGAGTAAAGCTGAATCAGAGAAAATGGAGCTGTGAGACTGGAGGGAAGGACAGCATTGGAAGTGGGTTCTAAGTTCAGGCAAAAGGAGCAGGTGATGGTGAGGAGGTTGGTTCCATGCCTAATGTCATCCATGATGTTGGGATTTCTTGTGATCAAGCTCGAGTGTCAGAAAGTGATTCATGAGAGGTTGTTAAGGAACAGGGAAGTCAGTGAGAATTCTACTTGCATTCATCCTTCTCCAGATTAGCCTATTGAGGTTCCACAAACATGCTATTCAGGGAGACAACTTGAAATCAACACTATTGTTTCAGAGGAGAAACAAATGGAGGCCAAATACTTAATTGCTGTTTTTCTCCTTGGTAAGATTTGAAGCAATTGTGTGGACAGTCATTTCTTGTCCCCAACATGATAAAATGTACTACTTGTGCCCTGTGTCAGGTGGTTTTAACAAAAGAATCTTGTGGATGGGAAGCTATATTCTTGGGAATAGCAAATCAAGACCTAGTAGCTGAGATAGCTAAGCAGAGGGAGCATACAGAGCAGATCTCAGAAGTTACTGTGTTCCTCATTTTTCCTGGAACACACAGGGTCAGCATGCTCCATCATCCCAACTCCCAGAGAAACACGAGGCCTGCTGCATCAGTCTTGCTGCATCAGTCAGTAAGAGGAACAACTAATTGCATATATAAGTCAAAGTTTTGTTATGGTCTGGGTGATTTCAGGCTAATCCTTTAACTTCTCCAAACTTTTTTCAACTGTAAAATTAATATCTACAGGGCTGGGGATTTAGTGGAGGGGCATAAGCACCTGCCTTGTAAGCATATAGTCGTGAGTTCGAGCCCTGGTACAAAAAAAAATTAATATCTACCTTACAAGGTTGTTATTGGGATTGCTTATTTGACAAACATTCTCTGAAGATTAAAAATTAAATATTTGAGGTTTGGTTGGTCACACAGTCCCAGTCCCAACTATTTAATTGTGCCATTCTAGTGTGAAAGCAACCGTAAACAACAGTAAATGGGAGACTGCAATTTTGTTTCTATAAAATTTTACTCACAAACAGAAGGCCAGATTTGATCCATAGACCATAGTTTACCAATCCCTGGTGTACAGGGATTTATACAAGGTAGAATCCTTGGCATGTCATATTTGGTAAATGTTGTATTCAGGGGTTGCAAGGAGAACAATTACACACAGGACACATAATTTATAGTATTATTTATAATGGTCACCCAAAGAGTCAAATACAAAGAAAGCATAGGAAATCTGTCCACAGCACTAAAGACCTATAAAATCCAGCTGAGAACCTGGATCTTATGGCCATAATTTGCCTGAGTTCAGCTGAAAACCTAGAGCCCATGACAATGACTCATGCAAGTCTATTTCATGGATCTGCCCACAGGTCAGTAATAGAAGCTAGAAAGTCTATGCCAGTGAGGTTAAGGTTCTGTGCCAGTAGGCTAAGGGTTATGAACTGGAGCCAAGAAGCAACACTAAAAATAAGGTCCAGGGATCCCCTCAAAAGTACTATAGCCATCCTTAGCAACAATGATGTCTTGAGCTCCTCCAACGGTGAGAACAGCCAAACTCATATCAGGAAAGCAGCATGACAAGCATCTCCTGGAGACTGAACAGCACACAGAGAGTTCAGGGTACAAGTGCAAGTGTTTTCCTTGGATATAATCCAAGGAAAGCTCAAGATTATGTCAGAACATCAACAGGAAATTCTTAAAAGGCTTCAAGTATTACGGGTAATGTAGAGTGAAATTTTGAACAACCTGAAGCTTCTAACAACAGGATAATATGGTAAGAAAAATTACATAATCTTCAAATAACTTTATAAATACTATCTGATGATGTGGAAAGTAAATCATGTATTAAAGCAATTAATAAAAATCATATAAGTATATTTATGGGAAACAATGTGATAGAAAGATATCAAATAATTACAATTTTCAGTTTTCTGAATGATTGGACTATGAATATATTTAAATGTTATTTTATACAAACATCTACACTTCTAAACGCTCTATGCAAGCTAACAAAACTTACCACTGTATTACATTAAATCTCTAGAAAATATGCCTAAATTATAACAATCATAGTAACAACAAACAAATGCAGCCAGTAGTACCAGAATCCTTCTTATCTGGGAGAACATTAATATCTACAGTTTTTGAACTTAAATGTTCATTTATTGAATTTAAATTTAAAATGTAAAATCAAATTTAAAATTTTTAAACAATCTATTTGGCCAGGGACATTTAACTTGTGAATTTATCTCCAGATGCTTTGTGGAGAATTTTTCTGTAGGCTAGTAAGTGGTATACTTTATACAGTGTTTTCATAAATGCAATATCTGGCATCAAATGGACTACTCATCAGAGAGATGATTCAGGCTGCTTCTCAAGACTCCCATGGGCATTGGCAAGTCACAACCACGGTCTTTACTGGAGATCCATGGACCATTAGTGATTCTTTGGATGGGACTTGTGGCTTTAGCCACTATCTTTTATGCAAAATGTTGAGCATGGGCCTGACTATATTTGCTAAGGGTATTTATATAAGCTTTATTTTTTCTTTTTCAAATTAAATCTCAAAATGTTCTTCTAAATTTAAGAACTGCTGTTAAGACCTTCAAGGAACTGCTGTTAAATGTTTCAAGAACTTGTGGCTATCCCAAAAATAACCAGAATACATCCAAGAGCATTGTCAAATGGGACTTCCATTTATAAACCCATCTAATTTTAATTTAAGAAAGGGTATGATGTAGCAACACTGTTAAATTCAACAAATGAATTTTGACACAGACTGAAAACTAGGAAATTTGGTTTCTTAGTTACTTTCCTATCATTGCTGAGATAAAATACTCAATACTCAATGTTAAAGCACAAAAGGTTTATTTAGCTCACAGTCTGCAGAGATTTCAGTGTATAATTATCTGGCTCCAAGGTATGGTGGCAGATGGCAGAGGGCAACAGCTCATGGCGGCTAAAGTAACAAAAGCAACAAGAGCAAAATGGGGAGAGACAAGCCTCTTTTTGTCCCTTCTATTGTATCTAGTCTACCAGGACTAGGGCTGTACCAATCCAATCAGTGGATGGATCCAGCAATAACCCACCCTTAATCCTAGCACCTTTAATACTAGCATTGGACTATGGATCTATCACAAATTCTACATTTAAATACCTCTGAAAAAGTATATCTAAAAGTGCATGATATTTTGGGGGCACATCTAGGCACAAACTATAACGTTTACACCACTCATTTCTCCACTAACTGGATTTTGAACAGCTTGTTACTCATGAAAGTGAGGTATTTGAAATGAGGTCATGAGGAAAATGTTATCTAAACCCAGATTCAGGCAACTGGACTGTTGCCAAGAGTTATCCAGATTCAGCAGCAGGATGGGTTTGAATCATGGTGGAGCCCGCCTCTTCAGGAATGCACCATAGGGCCACATGTGCGATGTTTCATGACCAGTGTCTGGGCTGCCATATTCCCAGGATAACCTCATGATTCATCCGGTTCCACACACCTGCAGAATAGGCCATTTATCTGAGTCTGGCCAGGTGGCACAGGAATGATGACTAGAGAAGGAGCTCTATTTTTCTATAGTAATTTATAGCAGCCTAGGAAAATGTTTTCTATCTTGTAAAATAATGTTCTGCATGAATGGTGACACATAGATACCAGAAGATGAAAAAATAAAATCCAAAAACAGGAGAAAGAGAAGCATCTTTCAGAATCTGGTCCACATAGGAGGTACATATAATTCACTGTAAATGTTTACTGACATTAAATTTCCTTAGTCATTTCCTTGACTCTGAAGGAACTTTTTGCACCAGCAGAAACCATTTCCCTGTGGTCTGAGGTTATATCCAAAGCATACCTTGTGATGTGGATTTGGCTGCTAATATGAACTTCAGGAAGGACCAAGAAGGAGAAGAGAATGAAGTAGAGAAGATGGGAAATGAAAAGAAGCCAATGCAAGGGGCCTTAAAAAGTAGTTTGTTTTATGGAAAATTAGTCCAATTCAGTTGTTTTGTTTTGGAGTTGCTGTGGAGTACATTGCTAAACGCCAAGGGGCAGGGAAGCTAGAGTTTTTATTCGCCATATTAAGTTCGTTACTAGTGGAAGGCTGTTTTGCGGTCTACCTTGTGTGCAGGATTAAGCATACTTCTGCTGACAGAGAAGGCAAGCATCACTGGCATTTCATAAGAATCCTGTGGTTTACACAGAAACCACAAGTGCCAAGAGGAAAGAGGCAGGATTCCGACACTGCATAACAATCCTTTAAAACTATTTGGGTTATCCTTTGACACACAGAGGAAAAACTCATTTGGTCTACAGAGAACTGGAAATCGTGAACCCTGTTCATTTTGTGGTTCTTTAATCAAGTAACATAATTTCTTTGAACATTGTCAATGTATCTGTCCTTCTGTTTTGCTCCCTAGGAGAAAAAACTGAAAGGGAAACTATGATCCTTGCCTTCAACAGCTGATCATGTAGTTAGAGAGGCAACATTTAAGACCTTAGACACCCCAGGAAACACATACTGCTTTGCAGCGCGCACTGTGATTAGGATACATAGCCTCTTTCTAAACAAAGAAAACTGTGACTTTCTCAGTGATTAGCTGTGATGCAAGAACATTTTTTTAGCTGATAGCCCCTTCACCAGTCACGCTGTAGCTAAAAAGTAGAGAATTGTTAAATATTCTACCCAGGGAAGAAATTGTTAAGTCTGTTAAGGGATAATAGCAATCAGTCATGAGTTGATTGGCATGTAAGAACATGGAATGTTCTTACATGAAATGGAATGTGTCCCATGCTAGTGTCTCCCAGGACCAGATCCTGAAATAAGAATTCGAGGGTAAATGTTTTTCTTGGTAAGTGATCCCTAAAAACACTGATAGGGGAATTAGGACATGATAGAAGAAAAAAAGAAGAGGCTAATGCAGGATGAGACTAATGAGCAGGTCATTATTATAAACAGCTAGAGCGCATCCCACTGGGGAATTATGGGACATAATGTGAAAGCACTTAAAATCATTGCATCTAAGAGGTGAGGAATCTGAAGTATTTATTCTCTAAGTGGAGAGTCATGCACTAAAATAGTGCAGAAGGGTTATGAGTGGGAGGTGTTGATAGGCCTCTGGCAGTGTCTGTTACAGAAGGAAAACAGCATGAAATTAGAAAAGGTTTTTTTGTTTGTATCTCCATCATGGATTAATAAATGCATATTGAGTTTGCTGCCTAGCTCTCAGTCACCTTTGGGAATTGCCCATGATCATGACTCTACGCATGATATTGCCTCCCTGGTCTTTGGTGATCAATCCAGTTGCAAGAATGTGCCTTGAGCTGGACCACTCAAATATTGTCCTATGAATTTGAGAGTCAAAACAAAATGACACATGGAATTGAAGTTACTGTAAGTGAATCCTGAATGAGTGCATTAACTTTTGACTGCTGAGAACAGAATGGATCTCCTATTTTCTCTTCCTGAATTCAGGTTGTTCAATTTCTTCCTTTTGTTTCATATTCTTATAATAAAATTTTTTGTTGTTGTTATTAGTTAATGAAGAGAGTCAAGGTTTATTTTCTGTTGCTTACTATCAACACAATGTTAAGATTCATTTATGTGGGATCAGTATTAAAAGGCTTTCTTACCTTGAATGGAATAATAGTGGCCCAGGTTCTTGTCTACAACAGTGGCACTCAACCAACTTCATCTCTCTTCGGCTTCACCCAGAAGGAATGCGCCAACAGAGAGTGGGCTCCATGCAAAGGGAAATTCCAACAAAATAGCAGGTATGATCAGTGTTGAAAAACTTACGTCTATATATCTCCATTGAGCCCATAAGCAAAAACACACACGTTGCATATTTGTTAGATTTTTATTGGGACAATGCAGTTAATCCCAAGCTTTCTAGTATAAAGAAAATCTGTTTGCCTTTCATAAAAACACGACAGTTTAAACTGTGAGTTAAGTAATCCTTTGGACAGCAGGCACCCATACCTCAGTATATTAAATGTTTTTCAACCATCCGCTCTGTTCATTATGGAAAAGTAAATTTGCTTAGCCACTAAATACCAAATGTTCACTTAGAAAACATTAAGAAATGTGATCAAGAGATTTTCTTTCTTGTGAAATAATTGCTTCAAAGCTGCATAAACACAAAGTGCACATTTTCCAGGGGAATATGAGACTGAGCCTTGGCAATTAGCAGATTTACATGTTGTTGAAAATGAATCTCTTGCTTTCTTAAAGAAGACCTAGAATCCCTCACAGCCTGTTTTTTTGTGCGTCTTGCTTTAATATTGGGAAAACCTGGTGTGGGATTTGACTCCGGATATCTATTAAGAGAATAAAATGTTGGCATCTATGCACACTTGATTAGTAAGTAGACACAAAATCTGGGAACAAGAAGAAGGCTTCAAAAGTAGAAACCAGGAGATATGACATTTTTTATGGTCAGCTACTATCTTGCTCTAGTACAGGTGAGATACTCCACTTCTCTGGGCCTCAGTCTCCTCACTATAAAAGGTTTATCAGAAATTATTTTTAATTCCATTCCATGAATTAATGCTTCCTCTTAGGACAAGATTCCTTGGTAATCTTAGATTCCATTCTTAACATTTCCTCCAAAAATAATAATTATAATAATAAACAACTACCAAGTATATGGTACTTATTATGGATGAGATGTTGCCATGAATATTTTATATACATCCCCTCATTTAACCCAGACCACCTTCTTCTCATCTAGACTGTAAGATCATTCCAATGTTAGAGATGGAGAAACTAAGCAAACAGAGATGAAATAAGTTGTCTAAGATCACCTTCAAGTAAGTAAAGATCTAAGACTTGAAACACAGAACATCTGGTGGCAGACTTAACCAAAAATCTATGCTGCCTCTCATCTAACAACCCACATCTGGAGACACATTGAAACTGTTGTTTTGTTTTTCTTTCATATCTCTGACTCATTCTCTTGAGAAATATTACTAAAGAGTTTTAAGAAACAGAGTTAAGGAATCTTTGTCAAACATTTTATCTGTCTTTTTTGTGTGTCCAAATATTAAAGACCACAAGAGAAAAAAGAAAAATACTTGTTCTGTCCTCAAAAACTTACTGCTCACTACTTGTAATCTTAATTATATTCCTGCTGGGAGCTGCTCTGGGAGACAATATCCAGAATTAGTACAAAAGTTTATCGACTATCATAATACTATGTCTTCATTTTGCTTTTGCCTGTTCATGAATCCAAATGACACCTTGGTCATCTGTGGTCAATGACCGTCAGGATCTTGGAAACTGTTGGAGGCTGTATCCATGAATTGCAAAGTTGTGAGATATAGGACATAAAAGCATCTAAAACATCTATTCAGAAGCACCACCATGTTGGTCATGGTTGGAGTTGGGGTCATGGTTGGGGTTTTAGATGGATTTCAGATGGATTTCTTAATCAAGTGTGACTTCATTTGCAAGTTTTCATTCATTCTATTCTCCTGGAAGACTTCACTAATTCACCCTTTTTGGCTTTCCATACTCACAGTTTTCCACATTTTCCTGAGGACATTTACTATACAGCACCTTCTGACTGGGGTCTGGTCATATCTGCTTCACTAGATTACAAATCTTCAAGTACAGATACAGTGACTTTATCTTTCCAGACTTTATCTCTCTGTCTGTCTCTCTGTCTTGAGAATCAAACTCAGTGTTCTACCACTGAGCTACACCCCCAGTTCCCAGGATAGAGTCCTATATTCAAACTTACTGATTAAGCAACAAATACATGAGTAAAAGAGTATGTCATTAAGACACTTTTGGCTGCAAGAGTTAAAAGTCTGCCTGAAACTATCTAGTCAAAAAAGAATTGCACTCATGTAACTGACAGGTTTAGGACTGGGTCTATCTTAAATCTTCAAAGTTTATTTCTCTACTTTTTCCTTCTGCTTCCTGTGGCTCCCTTACCAGGTTGGTTGTGGTCGCATGGTGACATTCAGTAGTTTTTTCCATTTTATCAGCTAAGCATTATTTTTCAGTGATTTCCATCAATTTAAATGGTCTGATTCTATCTCCAGCCCAAAGATGCAACCAGATATCATGCTTAAGAAATAAGAAGTCACTGATTGCTAAACACTGGCTACAGGAATCCTCCTAGAGCTAGGAACTGGATTTCAGAGAACTGGAATAAAAAAAGATGCCAATTGCTCAGGAACAATTAAGAAGTTTCATCAGAAGGGAGACTTGCTACTAACCAGTGAAAAATACTAGATGTCTTCCATGAGAGGAAAGGTTTAGATTTAGGATCCAGCAGGTTGTCAAATCTAGCAGTTGGCTCCGAGGACTTACACAAAGTTTCTATAAAGAGAAGATCTGACCTCATTGGTATGTGGACTGATTTCTATAAAATAGGATTTGCCTTGTATCTACCAAGCATATATACAATGCTCAGTCCAGTTGTTGACACTAAATAAGAGAATGAACAAACTGTATATTAAATCATTTCCCAAATCAGATTCTTTTAATTTGCCTATCATTTCTGAAAAGTGTCATCTCCCTCAATTTCTTTGGGAAGACAAAAGTGGCAGATTTGGGATTAGAACCTGGGGTCTCTGGGGAGTCTCCTCTGAAGTAGCTACGTGTGAAAATGGCTGCCTGCTGCCAGGCACCTAGCAGTTTATCAGTGCTCCCTTAATGCTGCCCCTTGCAGGTGCATTTATTGCTGGACACTGGTATTAATATACCCTTTTCAGGGAAGTTTCTTCTCAGTCTCAGCAAGCAGAAATGCCTTATTTGTCCCCTGATGGCCCATATTGTGGCAAAGAAGGCTCACTTTCCATTAGCGGAACAAGAGAGCAAAGTCAGGGATTGCTTTTAAAAACAAACAGTGTAGTGACAAAGAATTTCAGAAAAAAAACCCCACTGACCCCTTAATTCTCTGTGCTTCTCTATTGTTCTTGTAGTTTCTATTATCCTGAAAGGGAAGAATAAGCTAGATGCTTGTATAGAAAGTCCCAGGTAAGGCTGCTGTCTCTCATGCCTACTGTGCATTATTCCATTTTATGTTGCTGTCAGAGAATATCTGAGAGTGGATAGTTTACATGAACCTATTCCTTACATTACAATACTAGAGACTGGGAAGTTGAAGGTCCAAGGCTCCATATCAGGTCAGGGTCTTCTAACTGCATCATTTCACAGCAGAAGTTCACAGGGAAAGATAGCACTCTGACAGAAATAGGGAGAGAGAGTCTGAGGGGGCTGAACTCACAATTTCATCAGACACCCACTACTGAATAACTAACCCACCCTGCCATAATGGCATAACCCATTGACAAGTCCAGAGCCCACATGACCCTAATCACTTCTTAAAGTTTCCATATCTTAGCACAGATGCATTATATTTTGGGGAACACATTCAAACCATAATACTGGGTAACTGTGAGTCTTCTCCAGAACATGAGTCACTTTCTGAGACCAAAGGTCATGTCATTTCTATCTCCATGCACAAGACCTTGAAAAGGAAACAATTTAAAAGTTCACACAAAACATCTGGAAGTGGCACCTCTTTCTCCTCCCCCTAAGCTAGCAAGCAGCTGAAATGCTCATTCAGTGCAAAAACAAATGTTCAGCAAAGTCACTGATTACAGGCCAGAGATTCTGCAAGGCATTGGGGACACACACAATAAGCAAAATAGATAATGCTCTGCCCATGGTATCTTAAATTACTTAGCAGGAGAAACACACTTGAAATATCAATGGAAATAATGATAATAAACTTTACAAACTGTGATCAACTCTACGAAGTAAAATGCAGGGTCCATTGGAGCTAATAGCAGAAGCCCTAGCCCAGTGGATGGGAAGGCTGTTAAGGTATTTGAAGGTCACCAAAGAACACTTCCCTGAAAAAGACACAAGAGTCTGCAAAGCAAAGTGATTACCCAAGTAGAGGTGCTGGCTTGGCCACTTGCATATTGCATGATTCCTAGTGAATTCCCTTCTCTATAAAATGGGGCCTATGATAATAATTCTACTCCCTACCTTATTAGCATTAATAACTTTTAGTGGTAAAGTACTCAGATGGAGGCTTTGTGCATCCATGCTATAGAGTGTTTGGTACTGTAGAAATCTTTCAGGCAGAGCCCTGAATGATGAACTCAAACTAGTAAAGAAATTAAGTAGCTTACAGTCTGAGAAAATGAAATACAGGTTTGTGACCACTATTGCTGGGACAAAGATGGCATGCTGAGGTTCTGGAGGAAGTCATGTGATGGATGAGTGTTGCATGAGTAAGGCCAAGAGGGGAATGAGTGCCAGGTCACCTAAGGTCTTAGAGGTCAAGGTAATGAGGGAAGAGTAAAGGTCATAGTGTATACCAGATACAGGATACCTTCTTCCTTGTACTTAGCAGAACAATAAGGAAATTTCCATTCGATGTAATAAAGAACTTCTAAATATATAAAGCTGTCTGTCAGTGAAATTAATTGCATTATCATGAAGTCAGCTCTCTTCCATGAGAAGTGTGCAAAGAAAGGCTAGTTAAATACATTATGGAAGACAGGAATAACTACCATCTGAGGTGCCTTTCCATTCAGAGATTCTATGATTGTGTGATTCTTTCTAGGTTTCACTGAGCATGACAGACTAATTAGTCCTAGAAAAAGAGAGAAGTAAACAATGATTAAGAGTCTGTTGTATAATGAGCGCTCTGCTATGCATAGGCAGGATTGGTAGTTACAAGAACTGCAGCTTCTCGGGCTTCAACAGGATACCAACCAATGGAGAGATTCTATTTCTCTCTATAAACGGGTACAGGCCGCTAATGTTTTTCTTGACTTCTGGGATCCTTCGCCCTTTGCACCCTCTTTCCCACTCTCTTGTTTCATGGAATGTAATCAGGTTTGGCCCAAAATGAGACCATGGCTGAATCTGTGGACAATCAATGGAGTTTGCAGTGAGGTGGAGAAAGGTAGCAAGCAAATACACGTCAGCAGGAAGTGGCATCATTCATTCCAAGTACACCGACAGCTAGATCAAGCGGAGACAAAGCAGCTGATCCAATCAGCAAAGCGAGGCAGTTTTCCCAACTCTGTTCCCACATGGAACCTGCTGGCTTTTGGCTGAGTCTCAGATTCCCAAAGACTGACTGGGAATTAACCTTCTGTTGATGACTGTGCTAACTCCTGACTGACTCTGACAATGTGGCCACAGTGGTCACAGCTATAAATCTGTGTCACTTATCATCTCCAGAAATGAATGCATTTCTTTACTTTTGTTTATTTTTGATAAACTGACTTTCTATTGCATTTTAAAGTTTGACATAATAATTGTACATACTTGTATTTATGGGCTGCAGAATGGTAACTGCATATATTTACACAATGTGTAATAATTAAGTTGGGGTAATTAGCATTTTATTCTCCTTAAACATTTATTGTTTCTTTGTGCTGGGAAAATTCAGACTCTTATAGCTCATTATTAAATTCATGACCAATTGTTTTGAATTATAGTCACTTTACAGTGACATAGAACATCAGAATTTGTTTTTTCTATCTAATTGTACCTTGGTAACTGCTATCCAACATCCATCTGTCTCTCTTCCTGTTTCTTTTCTAATCTTGAGAAAGCACTATCAATTCTCTACTTTTTTACAGTTATTTTAATATCAAAACACATAAATGGGATATTTGCATTTGTGAAGTCCAAACAGAAAGGGATTATAGAGATTTTATTGCAGATAGAATATTTAACATGCATCAGTGTTACACTTTGTGATATTATATCATAATCAGAGATTTTGGACAAACACAAAATTGAAAATGGGGTTGATAAAGGATTTTAAACATTTTGTTGGTTGACAAAGTCCCTTACTAAGCCATCTGTTAATACTGATGTCCAACTTTACTTTTTTACCAAAAGAATGAAACTTTAAATAATTATGGTTTATTTTGTTTTTAGAAACCCTAATACTTTAGCCCTGGGACTGTGATTTGATTCAATTAGCCTGTGGTTTACACTGTATTCGCAGATTATGAAGGGTAGAAAATAATTCTAGACATTAGCAAGTGTTTATTGAGTGCTTACTATGTATCAGTTACACTTCTATATATATTAAAAACATTATTTAATCTAATCTTTACATCATTTGCATGAGAGAAGTATTCTTATCATCTCATTTTATAAATGAAATAATTGAGAATAAGATGTTTTATAACCTGTCTAAAGTCAGAAGCTAGTAAGTGATAGAAAGCTAGAATTTAAAACCAAGCATAGTTCATATGCATACATAAGAAATTTGTGTGTATATGATGCATCAAGTTTGATACTAGTTTTCTTAGATTACAAATGTATTAGTCATTATAATAAGTGACCTATACAAGCCGCTGATTTTGTGCAAACTCTTTGGTATAGCTTTGCCTGGATTCTGCCCTGACCTTGTCTGTGATGTGCTGTGATAGCAGACATCTATCTAGAGAGAAGCAGGATCTCAGGGTTGTAACTGCCTTAAGCATCATTAGAAACCCCTAGAAATCTAGCTAGTATATTGAAAAGTATAATACCAAGTGTATGCACCTTAACTGCCTATGAGTACTGACCCCGTTGCCGTACAGCTTCCATAATGAAGGCAGACTTAAATTTGAACAGGGTACTTCCATTTCTTCTGCATAATTTTGGACAGATTGTCTTTCTAAGTTTCATGTTTTTATAAGTTGTTCTAGTCAGTTTATGTTGTGATAATACTGGGTAACAAACATTCCCTAAAGTTCAATGACTTATAAGAGCAATAATTTACATTTCAGTTAGGAATGTGCTTTTTTGTTAGGAATGGGACTGGTTTTGACTGGCATAGATCCAGTGTGAGATCTGATCTAAGGTACGTTCTGTAAGTACCTTCATTCTGGAGTTCATGGCTTTCAGGGACATGCTTTTATCATGGCAAATGAGTACAAGAGTGAAAGAGAATAAACAGAAATCCCACAAACATATCTAAAGCCTCTGGTGTGTATCTGCTACATTAGGCAAACAAGTCATGGTCATGGCTAAAAAGTGATAGGGTAGGGGTACATATTCTGCCTTCAATTACAAAAAGTAGGAAAAGGAAGGAACGTAAAATGTTTGAAAAAATCTTACAGACTAGCTCAAAGAAAATCATGCTTTCCTCATAAGGTTGCAAAACTCACATAAAAAAGTGACTTGTTCAAATAAAACTGAACTAATAATATCTTTTTGACATTTTTATCCCTACAATAAGAAGAAAACAGAGAATAGAAAGAGGGACCAGCCACATTAACCACCTAAATACATCACTTTTGCTTTGATTGAACTCTCTGCTTGTTGTAACAGGACCCAGAAATATTTACTCCATTATGTGGTAGCTAATGTCTGACTCTGCATCAAAGCACCTTGATAATTTATATTATTTTATCCTTTTAAAGTTTTTTTTTGAACCTTCTAAAAGGCCATCTTAAGAAAATAGTTGGCAGCCTAAGAAATAATTACGTGTGAAGATGTTAATTGATATATATTTTATAGTCACCAAAAATAAGAAGAGCAAAACATACAGTAATATATTATTTATATCCACACAAGCAAGTATCCTGAAGTTTTAAATGATCTTTTGTAAAGCAATACTGAGACAGAAAAATGCACCTATTGTAATGTTAACTAAATACGATTGTAAAAAATATACACTATTACCTTGTTTGTTAAATTTTGGATCCGTATCATTAGTAAATGATTGGATGAAAGTTTAAAAAATGTTCACACTGGATAGATAGATCTTGGAAAGAGGCTTCCTGGACAGCATTAAACACTGTCTTGTTTCGTTGCCATTCATCTCACCATCTTCTAATTATTAGCAATCGATGCGAATGACATTCTCATCCACTGTGGAATCAACAGTTCTATCAAAAAGACACCCCCTGGCCTATTAGTGATACTGATGGTCTTATTTAAGAAGGTGAGATTTCATTTGATTTTATTATCTTCTAGACCTTGAAAACAGTGTTTGGGCAGGAATTGGGTTAACCTTTTGTCCAAATCTTTTGGAAATGGAATGGAAGCATCTGAGGATGTAGAACTAGGGATTTCCTTCATGATGTAAATTGGTTCTTTGGGGGCCTTTATGACTTAGAAAAATGAATTTAGCTTATAACATCCAAAGGACAATCAGCCCTACATAACTTTATAAATCAGATTTGATGAATTCTCTCAGGTCACGAAGCTGGAGACAATGACTTGTGCCTCAAATCTGAGATTTTTCTGGAAAGCAAAGTATCTCTAACTTACACCCCAGGAATCACTGGGCAAATACTCCTTGCCCTTAGAATTTGATTTATCTGTAAATATTTCTTGGTAAGCAGCAATCCACAAGTGTTTTCCAGGCAAAGTTTCCCACATTGTTGCTTCCATTACTTGCTTCTGGCAGCCCAAAATGGGTGATTTGTCACACAGCCAAGCCCATGTGCTCACACAGGATAGTTGTCCTTTACAGCTCCCAAACTGATCTGAACAAATCTGCTCAAGTCCCACTTTTTTCGGACAGAGACCTCATATGCCAGCTTTCTGCCTGGAGCACATTTTTACTCCCAAGTTATAAACCTTGAAAAATTGGTTTCATGATAAAAATGGTGACAAAGCCACAGCCATGGAGACTCAAGCAGTCACCTGCCTGACGCTGCCAACAATATTTGTTATTATTTCTTCAAATAGTCACTGTTTAATACCTGTCACTATTTTTTCTTACAAATATCAAGACCTTGTAGTTTTGGCTGCAGACTTTTTAAATTTGTCGTGATGGCTTGTTCCAGGGAGACAGGTGCTTAGAGACAGAACCATGCAGCAGGGAGCTCTACACTGAACTCTAGCACTGGAGGGGAACAGCCACAACCACTGCACTTAAGTGCACGTCGTGATGCAGTACATGGAACCATGTGCTCTGCTCTCTGCTTTCAGATAATGCTGGATAAAAGCTCAGAGGAGCACAGCAGAACTCTCCAGCATGGCCATCTCCTGGAGAATAAGTCTAAAGGACTGAATCCCCAAGACATCACCACATTTATTTGCTGCCCAGTATTATTTCAGCTGTTGATGTTGGTGCTGCCACAGGATAGCTGATATCTGGTTGGAGATGTCCCTCCCAACCAAAAAAAGGCATCTCTAGCACTGCTTGGAATAGTTTCAGAAATTCATTGTTTGAAATGTGTGAACTCAAAAATAATATATGACTTCAAACCCTTTCCAAGTCCTCTCCAGCTAACCTAACAAAGCATCCCATTGTTTATATGCCCTAATGTAATCCCCGTTGCATCTCCATAGTCCCTGAACTCATGAATCCCCAAAAGGAGATCTTTCTAAAGTTTAAGAACCTCAAACAGAAAGCTTGCAAGATGATGAAAGCCGCTATTGTCTTTCTTTCTGTACAGTCTTGGAACAACTTCCCCTTCGTGATTTCAGCCTCTACTCACAGTGCAAGTTCATCCCATGTCTTGTGTCTTCGATCCTGTGGGAGACTTGTCCTCCAGATCTTTCCTTTTGTGGCTCCCTTCCCTTTGCACATAGCTAACATTTCATCCAGTGTCAAATGGAGCCTAGCGTGGAAGCAGACACAGAGAGCCCTGAGACCTGAGTGACATGCCACACAGAGCAGCTCACTCAGCTTTCTCCACCTGGCTTTATATTAGAAACAGTAATAGGCCCCATTATAGAAATTAAGTAGTTATTTAAGAATGGCCTCTGTGGTGAGATGTGGTGGAAAAACTCATTTGGAATATAATTGATTTGTGAAGAGAGCTGCTTGCCACATGGGGAGATTTGGTTAAATCCCCTTACACCCCAAAGGCAGTGATTGGGTATTCCAGCACAGGTAATTTGCCCTTTTCCCTACCTCTAACCCAGATATCCTCCTTGGAAGACAGGATGGACTTGGTACAATCCCATTACACATTTTAGTGCCCTATGACATGGCAGTAGGAAAGAGAGGTGCTATTAAGTGTATCAATGATTTCTGGAAAGCTAGCTATTATGGTTTTTATCTAGATGTCCCCCAAAAGCCTCATGCACTTATAAGTGGGGTTTGGGAATTGATTGCATTGTGAGGGAATGATCCTCCCATGGGGGTATGAATTTATAGTTAAGTGTAATGTTGGAAAGTAAAGCCTGATTGGAGGAGATGGGCCATTAAGGGAGTGACCTAGAAGGGTGTAGCTCTTTCCCTCTTCCCTTGATCTCTCTGTGCTTCTTGCTGCCATGCCATGAACTCTTTATCCTCTGCCATGCACCTTTGTTATGCTGCCTTGCCTTGGAGCCAGCAGGCTATAATCTGAAACGTCTAAAAACTGTGAGCCATAATAAACCTTTTGTCCATAGAGTTGTGAATGTCAGGTATTGTGTCTCAGCAACAAGAAAGTAACTAAGACATCATCAAAGGCATCCATTGGCTCCTCACAGTCTTCTTGGAGGCTTACAAAAGTCATGCTTCCAGGAATTCAAGGACAGAATTAGCAGGAGGACATCTTTGGTGTCCTCTCTTTTTCCTACCCAAGAATAGCAGGCTGGCCCCTTTAGTCTCCTTGAGGGAGCAGGAACCCAGGGTTTTTGCAACTGCTCCCAGGGCTATTAAAATCACAAGTTTCTAACTGAAGAATATCCATTTTTATGTAAAAATACCTAGGCATTCTGGTTAGCTCCTCACATCTCTCATGTAGGTTTCAAAGCTTTTTCAAGCCTTCTGTGCCCTAAGCCTTGTCTCCGTCAAATCAGGAGGTTGGCCATATTTGTTTCACGTCTCCCAGAACTCTGCTTTGACCCAAGTCTCTAACTCACTTTAGGTCTCAGAGAAAACCTAATGCCAATTAAAGATCAATATGAAGTTCAGCAGTGCCCAGGTTGCTGAATCCACAGTGATGTGGTGCCTGTAAAACCCAAGAAGTATATGGTTGCTCTTTGCACATGCCTCAGATAGCAGTTAGTAAGTACACACAGGATAGCATCATGTGCTTGCACCTGACCTCTGCTGCATTCTGCAGATTTCCCCTGATTATAGTCATGGATATAAAACATAGTAACTCATCAAGCAAGGAGCTTGAGGGAGTGTGTGGTCCTGTGTGCACTAGCACCCTGTGTCCAGAATCCTGAGAGAGGCTTGAGGCCCTGTGTAAACTACGATACTGTTCCTAGTAGGGTAAAGCTCACAGCTGGCCAAAGGGGAAATCAAATCAGTTTGACTCATAGCCAAGTTCCATTAGAGCAACACAATTTATTTTCAGAAGTTGTGTAATTTCTGTTCACAATACAGGCACCAGTGTGCTGCTTCCTCACTTTGACACATGTGGGCTGTTGAGCCAATTTATAATCAAAATCCCCTGGAGTTTACATTGCATTCTAGTGACCTTTCCTTTAAGGAACTGTGTACAAATCAATCTCAAACCCCCTTTGAAACAATCTCCCACCACCCCTGCAGCAAAGATTTCTATTATTTCCTTTAAAGAAACAGGAGGCACTAAAATAGGAATCTGATGTCCACTTCTAGCCTGATTGCTTTCACATTTTGGAGCTTCAGATTTCCTCACCTGTGAAATCGGGGTTGGTTACATGAGTTAGTATTGTAGAGACTTATATTTAAATAGAATTGAGAGAACTTTAAAGGTGAACAAAAATACAGTAGGATTCTCCCTCACCTTACATACGTTCCTAAATATTAAATTAGTAATTCGATTCATATTGAGTTGAATACCCTGATAGGTGTATTTAGGTTTTGGAATGTACCACATTCAAGTGTCTGCAAGAGTAAACATATTTGTAAAAAAATATAATACTGGACTCAGCCAATGAAAACGAATGGCAAATCTGGCAGTCCATTCTTAAGGCATTTAGTCTTTGCTTTCTTTTTTTTCTTCTTTTTTAAATGCTGAGAATAGATTCAGCAAAGCACTACTCTGTAACTACACCAGTCTAAAGATTTTAAGGCATTTATACCATTGCCTCTATATTACCAATCTTATCCACTTTTAGAATTAGTCATTTCATTTTTTTATTTGAACCCAGAAAAAGCCATGTTCCTTCTAGGCAAGTCAATGTTACATATTTTGGATTTGTTAAACTGCGATGTTGGATTAGAATGCAGGAAGTTTGATGAAGTAAAAACAAAACAAAACAAAACAAAACAACAACAGCAGCAACAACAACAAACCCAGAGGTGTCATTTAGTTCAAATGTTAAAGAAAATTACTGAACACAGTATAAAAGTATATCATGGAGAGGAGCTTCCTTGGACCTAGATACATGTTGGTCAACATTCTGCAGACATGAGCTAGGGAAGCCCGGTTCTCTTCCATACCATGTCTTGGCTTTTTGAAGACAATAAAGGTTTCTAACTTAACATGGAACTGGTCTGTTGTTTTCTTTATTGCTCACTCGGGACCCCACGGGGAGTCCACGAACAGCAGGGAAGACTCTGAGTCAATGTTCTAACATTGCACAAGCTCTACCCTTGAAGAAATTGGCTTCTCACTTAACCTCTCTCTCCTGCTCCTCCATTTCTGCAAGAGCAGTTTCAAGGATAATGTTCTTCAATTGTTTTCTTAAGGACACTTTCCCTTGGGATTCATTTCAAGTTATATTGCTATGTCTTTTAACTTTCTCAGCTGCACCCTCTTCCATAGCCCTCTCAAAGCCATTCTCTTATCTCTTCTTATCCTCGTGGTCCTAAAGGATCTAGGACCACACAAGAACATGGTAGTAAAGGAGTCAGGTACCCAGGGATCAACAGAGACACATTTTGCTTTTCTTCTCTGATTACCTGCTGCGTGGCAGCACCATTCTCCTGGTGGACCCCTGCCTGAGCCTAAGAATACAGATTGGAAGCACAAAAATTGTGTACTTTGCCATCAGTTCCATCCCAAATATCTCAAGAAAACTCTAATTCAAATGGCTTAAATGCTCATTTGTGGACCAAAATCTATGGCAAAAAATAGGATGATCCCATTTAAGACAGCCTAATGGGATTTTGCCCTCCAAAAGGTTGGATCTTCTGTTTGCAAGTCATCCCAAGGGCACAGTTGGAAGGACTGCGTTATAAGGAGTGGTCAAGAATTGATATCTACTAGCCTGATACCCACTCATGCTCCTCTGCTTTATGGGAGAGGGGCAAGTTCTGAAGGATATGATGAGAACCGAAGTGCACTAGTTTTTCTCACCTAGAAGCCAGGAGCATTGCCTACTCAATGCTATCTCTTCCATAGATCATGAGTGATAAGTGTATATAGAACACTGGTGATAGCCCACGTGAGACTGGAGAATAAGAGCAGCTACCGCTGATGTGACATTGGCACACAGCATTTTCTACTAAACCCCATGAAGGGTCAATACTTAGAAAAGGGCAAGATGAGGAAACAGATCTGAGCTGATGAAGTGATTGCCAGCGACCACAGTCACAGCTAGCAGGATAGCTGGCTGGGACTGAGCAGCTGGGGCACATCACATTCCATTAGTTTTGGGAAGAAAGAGAAGAAGCTTTGAAGTGGGCAGGCTGTGCCTTCCAAGTGGGTGGGAGCTGAGGTACATTAATAAGGGAAGGCGGATGCATGAGCTGACTAGTTGGAATGGAAAAAAAGGTGGTTATGGGAGGCCAGCATAAATCTTCACATTATGGCTATGTGCGTGCATGCATCTGTGTGGACACACTCTGCACTACCTTAACACGCAGAGAACATCCTGAGTTGTTAAACAGATTCCAGTAGTACACAAGCTGGTGTCATGTCCAGGAATACAGCCTTTTGAGTCCATCCTTTTTTTCACTGCATTTCTGTGCCTTCTAGTTCACATGAGATACCTGCTTAACATTTGCAAGGATGGCTGTCAGTGAGAGATGCTCAAGTCTGCCAGAGGGGCTCCTTCACAGGAAAGAGAAAACAAAACTGCAGCCTTAAAAATAGAGCTGTCCACTGATGGAAATCTCTCCTCCTGCTATGACCAAATATTTAGTCACAGGGGAAATGGCTGATCAGACACACTCCCAGCAAGGTCATGAGGTACTCAGCAAACAAGCACTGAGGCAGGCTTATGGCATCTGCTCCCATCACCCCCAGATCCTTGCAGGCCTCATAAGAGAGGCAGGCTGGATTGCTTTTGTGCCAATCTGTAACCACAAAGCATGCATTTGCTTTTATTATGCTGGATACCAGCCTGGCCCTGAAGTCTGCTGCTTGCACAGACAACATCCATTCATTCAGACACAAATGAGATCAATTCTTATCCGACTCACAGGTCAATAGGATTTTGGGAAGCCACAGAGTCCTAGAGATTACATTATTTTAAAGACTGCAGAGTTAAATACAACCAAGTCCAAAGTAGGGGGATTATACGGCTGTCACGCAGATGTCTGCCTCTGGGGAAAAACAAAGTCCCCTCCCCACTGTCTGCCATGTGCCTGCTCTGAGTTCTTTTGGTGGCTCACTTCTCAGCTGTCCACTTTCCTGTAGCTCGGTTCTCTTGTGAACTGCAGGACCTGCAACCTAGTGACCTTAGCTGTCCCAGGGCTTGGCACACACCCAGAGCTACATATGGATATGGAGGATTGACTGTAATGGTTGAAAAGACTGGATGAGGATGGATGTCCAGAGATAGAAATTCTACTCTTAGTTCCACTCTAGTATGTCTGTTTTCTGCAGTTTCAATTCAAGAGGGGAAAAGACGGAGCAGGAAAGAAATATGCCCTAAAGGGAAAGTCAGTGGGAAGTGAACCTTTCCTATTTTCCACCTGCTCCTAGATTAGAAAAGTCCTGTCCCATTTCATCCTTTACTCTGAGCACAAAGTCATTCCCTGCAGGAAAGCACTGCTGTTTCCTTCGGCTCGCAGGTGTTGCTTGAGCTGAGACCCATCTAGTTCCTGTCCTTTGCTTCAGATGCCCCCAAAGATCTTGCTTCCCAAAGGTCTGGGCCTGTCTGGCCCTGAGAATTTCTATCTGCTTTGAAAACAGAGCAACTTCTAAGTATTATCCAATTCCCAAGTGTTGAATGGGGCTTTTTACAAAAGCAGTGCACAGATGGACTCAGTGCCAGGCCCCAAATTCCATTTCATACAGAAGAGTTGATGTTCCCTTTGAAAGTTATTTCCATAAGTGAGATCAGAAAGAGGCTGAGAAAGTGGATACTTGACAGTGAAACCACTGACATTTCAGAGCAATTAATAATTGTGTATCCCCAGAGAGAGGCTGTGGATGTGGGGGGAGCTGAAATTGTTGGTTTCATTTTTCTTTCTTTACGTGGTCATCAGACTGGAACCCTCTGGGGCAGTTGCTTCACTCTGCTTGTCCTGATGATCTATCAAGTTGAACATTAATCATTAGCAGAGCTCATTTTTTTTGCCTTGAATTTAATTGCTTTAGTAGTACATTCTTTCCATTTTAGAACAGTCTTAGACACATTTGCTTAGAAGCAGGTGAGTACCATCAGCTCTGTTCTCCATCTCCTGTCAATTGAGGGGCTCCTTCTAATGGCCCAAGACAATTTTGAAATGACCAGGTTAGACTACATAAATCTTGCTACAAATGTTTTCTCATGAATTCTTGGAACTTTCAGTAAGGAACTTGAGTGTGTTTTGATTTCTTATCAGTGAACAAATATCCAAACTGTGAGTTACATTGCTTATGGAAACATGCAGAAAATACCAGAAGACAACAGGCAGTGAAACATTAGGTTTGTCTCTCTGTATAATATTACTCAAATCTACCTTTCATTACCCACTTGAACAGCTTGCTTGATTTTGGAAACTTGGTGCAATTCTCCAGACCTGAAAGTTTTTGTTAACAGTGTATCTTGTCTCCAGTCTTCTCTTTTTCTCTCTAAAGATGCTGCAGCTTTTTGAGTTCAGAGAGTATTTTATTTATCTTGTATATATCCCTGTTTGATAATAAATGTTGCTGGGAGAAAAATTTAATGAATCTGAAAGAATTCCAAAAGTATAATAATGCAAGATAAAATAAGACACCGTTGTCTCACTCACTTTGAAGCAGGGTAGTAATCACAGAGGCACATTTGCAAAGGCTGCTGTATATTGGAAGGATGAGTTTGATGAGAAGAAAGCCATAGGAGAAGGCCATTGTTTCATCCTTCTATGTATCCATCCATGATTCAATGCTACTCCATCAGACTCCTCACTAGGCATCCGAAGACATCTCAGGGTATGGCCCAGGAGCACATCTGTAAGGCCTTGTGTTCAATTCCTAGCACCAAGGAAAAAACAAACTCAAATGCATCTGACCTTCATGCCCTTTCCTTTTCCTTCCTCTGAGACATATTTGAGTGCCACTATTTATCTGTTACCCTATAATAGAGCTGAAACATAAAACAGCCAAGTCCCTTCCCTGGGAAGGCATCCCAGCTAGGCCGGAGACCAAGATTTGCACACAAAACCTGCAGCTCTGTGTATGCATATTTTTAAATGTTCGAATGGAAAACAATAAAGGATTGGAGAAAGAAAACCAATGTGGGAAAAAAGATCACTTTCAGCCTGAGAAAGAAATAGAAGTGTGTTTGATATGGTTGGCAGGAGTGGGGGAGGGTGCTGTGGATAGAACCAAGATCTCACAGCCTTGGAGGAAATGGGATTATGTCAGGGTAGAGATGGATCATGCCGCTTCAGGGCTAGCTAGAAATATAATAATAATATCCTCTAACTATCCACCAGGCGGAGCTACAGGATAACGTATTGCTTAAAGCTCATAAAAGGCCATGATTTGTATATTAGTGAAGGCCTTCAAACTGAGTGGTGTGAAAAACTTCCGTAGACAGGAGGCTCAGGGCAGTCTAGTGCTAGTTTTCCCTTGATAATTCCCGGGAGTTGACTTCAGGACCGCTTTACTCCCATACCAAAACATGTAGAGTCCCAAGTCCCTTATATAAAAGGAGTATTTGTATATAACCTACCCACAACCTTTTGGGGTTTTCTTTTTCTTTATTTAGTTTTATGATTTTGTTATGCATTGCTAAAGATTGAACCCATGGCCTCCTGCATGCCCAAGTCCTCTACCACTGAGCTATAGATGTTTTTAAATTTCTGTGTAGATTATTTAGAATACCTAATACAATGTAAATGCTATGTAAATAGTCATTATACTGCATTGTTCAGGGACTCACAACAAGCACAATGTCTGTACAAGATCAGTGTTGATGTAATTTTTCATTTTGAATTTTTTTTAATCTGTAGCTGTTTGAATCTAAAGATATAGAACCTGTGGATATAGTTAGCTGAGATTATTAACTAGGCTGGAAGTCCAGAGACAGCAGTTCTATTCTAGTTCAGTTCTAGTATTTCTGTGTTTACTGCAGCATATATCTTAATCCCCAGCAATCTGGGGCCTCAAATGTGAAAGGAGAGAATGGGCTGGAATCGTTTCTGAGTTTCCCCTGATGCAAGATCCTGTTCTCATTGCTCCTGGAAGTGTGAAGACTGGCTTTGATCCTAAGCCTCCAGATACTGCTTGCTTCAGTCAGTTTGAGAGCTCTACTAAGAAAAGGAACTGATAATCTAGCCTCTACTTTTAGAAAACTTTCAGAGCATCATGGGCCTCCTCTCTTTTTACCACCTCCTTCTGTCTGCTCACCTGCCTCACTTTACGCTTCCCTTCATTTCCTTCCTCCCTCAAGGAAAAATAGAGTGGAAACACGTTGGTCAGCCATCTGGGGCTTAGAATTCAGATCAAAGTTTTGCCATAGACCCACTGTGGGACCCACTGTTGGACAAGTAATTTCTTCCCTATGAACACATCAGGAAAAAGAACCTCCACCCAGTTTGTGGGCTGAAGTCTTCCTCAGGAGAAACAGTGCTGAACTAGGTACCCGGTAGCCTGCTTCCCAACACGAGATGCTTCCCATCCTTGTAAGAAGCCTCCTACCTTCTCTGAAGCCTCAGACCTCCTACGTCCAACTGCAATCCTACTGCTGCCTGCAAACTTCAGCCTGTGTTTCCTAGGTGGAAGAGGAATCATATTTTGAAAGAGAGTCCATGAAGAGAAGAGTTTATTTTCTGTGGAATGTTCTACCACTCATGGTATCCCCCAGTAGGTTGGCCGCTAGTCACTTGGGTATTTGATAGACAAATGTCCTCTGAATGACAGACTAACAAATCTCATGTGTAATAGTGAGTTAATTCACATTGAGGACATATGGAGCCAGTTTCAGAGATATTTTTTCAAAAATGTTTGTTCCACACTGTGAGGTAATCAACAAGCTATCACCTGGCATGGCTCTTTGAGGTTAATGACTTTTGACAAAGGGAGTCCTGGAGGGGCTATTACTTGAGTTTGGGGGTGTAGACATTTCAATCCATTTCTGAAGTGATCTCACCAATCCTGCATGGAGTGGGATAGTCAGCAGAAGTCAGGTTCAGCAAGAAACACTGCACAGTGTTTTCGGCACACACTGGTTTATGCTCAGTGGATGTATGCTAAAGATATAAGAGCAGACCAGCAGGTGTATTGAGAAAAAGAATTCAGCCTTTTATCTTTGGAGACATTCATCTGATCATTCAACATCTACTATGCAAACCTACTATGAATGGAAGAACTTGAAGGCATGTGGCGTTGGTAAGGGAAGTGTGAAAAAGTGCATTTATAAAGTCACAAAAGCCAACATCTCTTTTTATACAGTGTGGTAAACACCAAATTCACAATGATGTAGGAAAAGCAAAATGTAGAAATGGCAAAATTCTCTCTCTAAATAAATAAAAAATGTCTTGGCTAACGATACAACTACAAACTCACAGGATCTGGTGTGCAGGCTATAGCGGATATGAGCAGCAGAATTTTTTCTCCATTGCTGTCCCTCTGCTTTCCTTGAAGTTTGCCCTGTGAGGATTTTTCCTATACCTTCAAAGAAGTCCATTCTGGTCAGCCAAAATCAGGCCAACACTTTCAGCCTTTTTGGAGTCACTCACAAGTGAAGCAAAGTGTTATTGGCTATCCTAAAAGATGTGCTCTTGGGGTGGTGGCATGTAGGACCAATTCCATCCAAACAGCGTGAATTGAGATTGGGTAATATAAGATTTTCCAAAATAAAATCAGAATGCTACGAATAGGAGAAGGTTAAATGGACGCTAGATTTGCCACCGCAGACAATTTCTATAAATGTGCAACCAAGGAGTGTTGAAGTATTATCTATTCATGAGAAGGTGAAACCTCAACAGGGAGAAGAATTACTACCAGGAGGGAAGAAGATAGGAAAGAGTTCAGGGACAAATATGCAGATGTATGCTTGAGTTAAAATTTGAAGGAGTATAGGTCCATTATGCCGAGGACACAAGAGTTATTACAGACAGAAATGAGAATATGGCAAAGATCTAAACACACACACAGGGAGTCTCATACATGCACCTGCAGGTTCTTGGAAATATATATATTCAATTTACACAATCACCCTATGAAAAAGTTTATGTTTTGTAGATCTGGAGTAGGGCTTAATAATTTACATTTCTATCAAGTTGGAGGGTGATGCTGCTGCTACTGGTTGAAATGCCATACTGAGTAACCTTTGTTCCAGGTAGTATAGCAAAGCAAACTAGTGGGAAGTCAGAAAAAGCACTGAGTCAGTAAATCTGCAGAATCTTTTTATTTAAGGGATCTTATTTGAGACTTGAAATCAAATATTGAGGTCCAACTACACTATGAGAGCACAATGTGCTTAATATAACAATGCACATATCTGAGAAGATTCAAGAAGTTTGAACACATTTAAAGCTATATGATGTAAGGAGAAATGAACCAATGATTTAGTGTAATATCATAAGATCACTGGTTTTGTGCAAGTGCTTACAAGACATGAGTTTTGGAAAGTAACCATTAACCTTCCTCTAGCCCTACAGTTCTTCAGGATTGAGGCTGGAGGCAGGATGATCAGACTCCTGGACAAATATTATTTTAAGATACCTCTGTAGAGGATGCCCCAAAAGACTCAACAGTTATTTTGAAGCCCTGAGGAAGTCCTCTGTGGAGAAAAAAATCTACCCTCATAATGTCATTTTTTTCTTTGGGTTCAGTCCATTTATCCTCTTGCACACCTTGCATACCTTATCTCTTCTTTTTCCACCCCAAATGTGGGGTAGATGGGAGTTGGGTATTAAACGTACATATACACACACACACACACACACACAATCAATCAATCTGTACTGTGAGGAGTTTGGTGACTGTCAACAGCTTCCTGGTACCCAACAGTGGAAAGATGACAAGTCAGGGAGGATATTGGATGCTAATGCCTAACCACAGAAAGCAAATCTCATACCAGGTACAGGATTTCTGATTTTTATCAGTCAAATTTCACTGTAGGAAATGGAAACCCACTTTAGTTATTTTAAGCAGAATGGGGTGTAATATTTGAAATGTGGTATTTTCAAAATTCCTGGAAGGTCTGGAGAGGCAGGCTTTTCAGTTCTGAGACCAAAATATTACCCTAGAAATGACCCACTATGGCAACTGCTTGTTACTTTTGCTATAACTGGGTACAAGTAGGATGCACTGGATTAGAAAGTAGAGGTAAAATAAAGTATCTCTGTCTTTAGCACTAACTCCGGATGTGGGGATCAAGAAGAACTTAGGCACCTACTGTATAAAACACAATGAGACAGATATCTCATCTCTATCTGCATTTAACTTAGTGCAAATCAAGTCTCATGTGAAAGTATCTGATTGGTGGAAACTAAATCACACACAGACCCTTAACCTTAAGCAGTCTTGGAACTGAAGTACTGTATTTACCTTCTCCCCACTCCTGCAGTGAAGTGACACCCACTGTAAAGAGATGGGAACAGATATTGGGTAAACCAATCTATTGTAGCTCCAAGGAGTTTGCAGTGTTGAGAGTGATAGAAAACAATCCAGTCAAGAGTAAAGAGAATTTACGGTCTCATATAACTGAAAACTTACAAGCATGTTATCTTTACATGTGATTTGATCTAGGGACCACCCCTCCTCCTCTTGCCAAAAGAAAACGTCTCATGGAACCTAGTCTCCATCTCGGCACTGCTTCCCCCAACCCATCCTACTCTGTATTTCCTCCTTGTGGTTAAATGACTACACCAGGTAGCACCTTCCAACCTCCATCTTCAAATCCAAGGGGAAGCAATGGTTGCTACCAAAAGCTTCTCTGTTCATCTTTGGTGACCTTCTAATTGGAACAATGTAGATCACAATATGTATCATGAATTAATTACCATTTCTAAGAGTATTTAAAGATCTGGTTAACCAGGCCTGGATCACAGGAAATGCCCCTGAAACCAGAAGACCATGGACTAACTGGGCATATGTGCTACATAGGAGGATGGTAGTGATTTTCCAGAAAAGTATACATGTAATATGTAAGATAGAAAACAATATGAAATAGATCTTTACTGGTTGTGGAGTCTTGGGCACTACTTCTCCATTCTGGTTTTGCCTTTTTATAACAAAGTGTGATTGGAAAATACAATGTGTGTTTAAATTTCTAAAAAGATTGTACAGTAAAAGGCATGTCATTAATCACAATGGCAGTTAATTGATTAATGGTCAACTTGAGTGGAGAATGCCCAGCTGAATTGATTCAGCATGGCTTGGGCTTGGAAGATCCACATTAAGCAAAATTGCTGTAGGAACAGGAAAAAGGGAGAAGGAGAAAGAAGGATTTCAGCTAATTTTCTTTGGACGAGTTTCAGCAGGTCTCCTTGGGGAGATCTAATCTTCGCCTTTGCCTTGGGCGCAGTCTCCCTGCTTTCTGTGCTGATTCTTTCCTTTACAGCACTGTCTTTTCTAACTTCTAGCTCCCATCCTTCCACTTACACACGCAGACTCCTTGGTCTTTTCTCATGGATACTTAGGCCTCCTAATGTGGTCTTGTATGGGACATGACCATGGGCTCCCAGCCTTTGACTGATTCCTTAGGATCTCTAGCATGTGGACAAATTTTTTGCACTTTTCTACATTTGACTCTTCTGGCTGCCACTGTAGGCCAGTTTTGTAGATTTTTATGTCCTGTGTTAAATATGATTCACAGCATGTGCAGTCTTTTGAGGAGCCTTGGCCTGGTCCTGTAAGCTCCTGTAAGCACTGCCTAACACAATGCCCCCAAATTACTCCCCTTGTTTCAAACTGCTTATCTCATTCTTTCTGTCATTTTCTGAAACTGTTCTGAAAGTGTCTCTTGAGTGTCTTTAGTTGCATTGTGTGACTACCTTAATGTCATGAATTGATTCAAAATTATTACCTTTCATGGTCATTTGGACTTTAGGGAAGAAAAAGAAGTCACATAGTGCCAGATCCACTGAAAAGGTAGGTGAGGATACACTGTAATGCTTTTACAAGCCTGCCTTTCCTTTGGTTGATAGTTGGCAGTAGTGTTTATTGTATTATTTTTATCACAACTGTTAGACACTCATGAAAACAGATTTCCTGTACTGTTTTAAAAAGTGACAGAAAAGATAAGATAAGTGCTTTCAAAGTGAGGGAGACTATTTTGAAAGTAGGTGGGAAGATTAATGGCAATTATTTCTTTTATTATAACAAATTTTTAAAAATGAAAACATTTATAAATATTTGACCGCTCCCTGTATAATGAGAGAGTCTCACCATCTCAACGGTCTTCCCAGACTTGACTTCCCAGATCTACAGTTCCTCTCCCAAACTCCCCCACATTGCCTTTAGAAATACCACATTTTCTCAGAAAATCCTCTCTTCCCAGGTTATTGCCTTGCATTCTAGGAATGGGGACTCTTTAAGCACAGCTTCTTGAAGGCATTTTCCCATTGCTTCCAGCCCTTACTTTTCTACTTTCTGATGTATTTGTCTTGCTTTGCTTTGCTTTAATTGTAATTACATCTAGCAGGGCAACATCACCAGAAGGTCTCATCAACAGGAGGATTAAGATCAATAAGAAAGTTAAATGATGATACAGATGACTGACCTCCACAGAGTTCCAGAACACAATCTCACTCCCTGAAGGAAACAAACAAAACAAAACTAGTTCAATTTGTAACTATTTAATTCTGAAACATTATAGTAGTTGCCATCAATTAATTTCTTACTGCTTACCAAGCCATATGATGAATATTTTACATTTATTGCAGTTAATCGTCACAACAACCCTGAAGGGTGTGTATGTATTATTGTTCCTATTTAAAGGGTAAGATTTGAGACACACATATTATTAAACAAGTGACTACTAAGAACTGACCACATGCTGATTACTGCTAAGTGATAAGAGTGTGGGCAAAAGAAAGTGAGACTCAGTTGCTCCTTTGTTAAGAAACAACCTGGAGAAACAGCTTCAGGTGACCAAGACAGAGAGTATTCAAGACATGATATACTAAAGCCTCCAAATGCAGACTGTTTGGCATTTGGCAGGTGAGACTCAGGGAATCTTTACTGAAGGAATTGTGACTGGAATGGGAGCTTGGATCAGATCCTCTCTTTTGCAAATAACATTATAAAGTTCAAACACAGTTCGTGAAAAAAGACCTCATTTTCCCTGTAATGTGATAATTGTATCAGGAAAAGAAGAATATATGGATATTAACTCCTCACAGAATCTTATTCTGGAAAGTCCCCTTACTGCAATCCCAGATGGCCATCCGTTCTCTTCTTAAAAGACCTTGCACAGTTTGCTCCTGCTGCAGAGCTCTGGGTCAGCAACTTTTTCACATTATATTTAGAAAAAGTAATAAAATGGTTCTCCCTGCAGGCTTTGCCAACTGGATGGTGTTATTTCAAATTAAAAAACAAAAGCAAAGAATGAAACAAGAAAGAGAACAAATTACACACTCATGGGAATGAAGCCACACAAATCACCCATGGGGTCTCATCTAGATGGCTCCTAGTTACTCCCACACCCCCAATTCAGGTGAAGGGCTCCTGGCTGTAGTCCCAGTGGCTCGGGGAAAATCCTACAGAGTTGAAAAAATCTACTTTTAAATACTGATCTAATACATAGCAGTTCTGTGTTACCCTCTATCTACTTCTTGAACTCATTTGTAAAGTAAAAAAGACAGTCTCACCTGCCTTGTCATACAGAGATGAAGCATGACAGTGCATATGAGATACTTTTATGCTACATGGCACACAACGAGAGCTTGGTGAACGGTAGCGATCGTGACCACTATCAATCACTCTGCCAACTAATTGATTTTCTTGGGGCTATCATTGTTTAATAAAACACAAACCTAGAATCACAGTCCAAACACTAAGAAAAAAGGAGCAATAAGGGTAACACTCATCATGAAGGTCTTTCTTGTCAAAGGCAGGGACGAGGACTGGAATCTTTTCTTGGTGGAAACAGGTTGTTGAAGAAACATCTTTGGGGACAATCAAGCCCTTGTCTTGCTTGTAACTCACACTGCCTGACTTACAAGAACCTATAATAGGTTTGGATGGGAGGAGGGAATCTGATTTCTAGAAAGGTTTTCATTTCAGTAAGAAAGATAAATTTTCCTGGTAAAGGGGGCAGTCTCCTGAGAGCATGGCACAAAAGAATATTCAGAACATGATTCTCCAAGTGCTACCAGTGTATTCTCCTACCAAGGAGACAAAACATGGAACCTACCCAGTGGTATGTGGTAGGTCTGGATTGGCACTGAAGAACTAACTTGCTCAGAACCTCTTTGTTGAGGCGACACTACTCTTTCTGTTCTGTTCCTGTGTTCCATGATGCATGGGACCTGTCAACACTTGTGGCTCTTACAGAAAGGAAATCTAGAAATCTCCTTGAAGCAGGAGAACCCTGTCTGGCCACCCAGTGGGTTCTTCTGCTCTGCAGAGCCTACAGGAAGAATGCAACATCCTAACTCTGCCACTCTACTGCAGGGTGAGTTTAGGTGATGCTTCCTCCTGGTTAGTGGGGATTCCCTGAAATGAAGAACTGAAACACCAGCACATTGTTATCCAGCATGAGGCTCCCAAACATTAGCCAGATCAAGACACACCCTTGGAGCTTCTGGCCTCCCAGAGGAACAGGAGTTTAATATTTAAGCTTCAATACCAAGAGCCTGCCAGCTGCCATTGGGACCAATAGCCAGCACAGACTACAACAACCAGCCAGCCATGCCCCTGTGAGCCTGCCAACCACCACTGGGACTGGTAATCAGTGCCAGCAATGAGAAGCAGCCCGCCAAGTGCCTGCATGCCTGCTACTATCAGGGGAGTCTCAATGTAGCCACATGTCTGGGGAAGCCTACCCTGCAACCCACCACCCCTTTGAGAACCTAGATTGGGATAAAACTGGGTGTCTGGCCCATTCCCCTATACCACCAATAGGTAACCAATATGGAAAGTGTCTGGGACTCTATAACTGGCTCTTCTGGAGGAACTCAGGACAATGTCAATATGAAGGAGCAAAAGGTAGTTTCAGACCTTCAGCCCATACAGAACAACTCTAGGAGATATAGACATGGAAAAAGTTGGAAGTCACACTGCTGAAATTTCTGAAAGGATGGCAACTAAACTAAAGAAACAACTTCATGAGTCTGTAAAAGCAATCAGATCAGAAATACTATCTTAGGTAAAATAAGAAATGACAAATATAATGAAGGAGTTGCTGAGCATATCTAAGGAAGACATAGATTAAAAAACAGGAAGAAAGGAAAATGATGGAAACATTGAATGAACAATAAATGAAAGAATTACAATGTATGAAACAGATTCAAAATGATATCCAGGAAATTAAAAACTATTGAATACTGGCAAAACTTCCTGAAAGAAACTGACAACACACTTTCAGACTTTGAAGACAGGATTATAGCTAGCAATCATGAAAGGAAAGATCTCTTAAAAATAATAAGGAACCAGGAAATTACAATTCAACAGCTGTAAGATGATACAACAAAAAATAATTCAAGATTGATAGGTGTCAATGAGAAAGCATGGCTCAACATCAATGACATAAAAAGATTATTTATAGCAGTAATAGCAGAAAATTTCTCAAGCATAGGCAAAGGACCTGACATACATATAAGTGAGGCATAAACAACTCCAACTAGCCACAACCAATATAAACTTAAACTCTAACATAGTAATTAAGATCTTATTCAGCATAAAAACATAATATTAAAAAATGTTAGAAAAAAGAACCAGATAACCTATACAGGAAAACCCATCAGAATCATGGCAGACTTCTCAATATAAACCATCAAGTTAAGGAAGAAGAGCATGGAGTGAAGTATTTCAAGTCATGAAAGAAAACAACTTCCAACCCAGACTGGTGTACCCTGAAAAACTATCTTTCAAAATTAATGGAGAAATAAGATACTTCCATGATAAAGGAAGAAACCAAAGGAATTCATGATCACCAAACCAACCCTCCAAAGAGTGCTGAAGGTTATTCTAGAGAGACATACAGATGACCACCATCCAAGAACAGAAGCAAAGGGGGATTGTCAAGCAGAGTAGGCAACTGGATGGAGGGGAAAAGTGGGGGTGCCAAAAGTAGGAGACTAGCATAGCAGAGATGAGCCAGTGCATTTTGGTCACAACCATTAATGTAGATGGCCTCAAGTCACCAATAAAAAAAAAAACATGGGCAGAGTGGATCAGGAGAGAGGATTCATCAATATGCTGTATACAAGAAACACATTTGATTCAAAAACAAGTTGATGTACTGAAAGTAGGAGAAGACAAGACAATGCTGTATGTGACGGGGACCCAGAAAAAAACAGAGGTAACTTACCCATCAACTGTCAAATGAATAAGAAATTTATGGAAAGATATGGAAAGTTACTTGGCTATAAAGAAGGATAATCTCTAGGCTCTTGTAGGTAAATGGATGCAACTTGAGATCATGCTCATGGGTGAAATGGTTTGAACTCACATTAGTTAACATTGTGTTGTCTCCCTTGTATAAAAACCTGAAGTAGATAGTGGGATCCAAAATATATAATAGATATTGTGAAAGTGAAAGAGGAGAAAACATCTAAAAAGGGAAGGTGTTAGTCATTGCTAATTTCCTATTATCTTGTTTGAAGTCCTGTATTATTTTGTTTTGTTTTGTTTGGTTTGGTTTTTATTATGTTTGATGGTATGGGCAGCTATTTTGAAGATAACAAGATATATTATGGTAGCCATGGTTGATTTCCTATTAACTTGTTTTGAAGTCCTGTATCACTTTCACTGTTTTGTTTTAATTGGTTTTTATTGTGTGCTGGTTTTTTTTTACTTTTATTATGTCTGATTTTATGGACAGTTATTTTGAAGATAACAAAAGGCATCATGTAGCCATTGTTGATTTCCTATTATCTTTTTTTTTTTTTTTTGGTACTGGGGATCAAATTCATGACCTCACACTTGCCAGGCAGGCACTTAAACCACTGAGCTAAATCCCTGGCTTCCTATTATTTTGTTTTGAAGTCCTGTACCATTTTCATTGTTTGTCTTAGTCATAAAACCAATTATTTAATCAAAGCTATGCAAAAAGAGGCAATTTAACTGTTTTATGTACATGTTTCTGCACCTCTTGCTGAGGAAAGGGTCTTTCCCTGGAGCAGCTATTGTTTTATCTTGATTCACTTTATTCTGTTTCTTTTTTTATTATTTTCTTTTAAAACAAATAGAACCTAGGAAAATATGGAAGCCTGGTTATTTTAATTCTTTAGTGTTAAAAAGGCTATACATATACTTTTAAAAAACATAATCTTTGCAGAAATGATTATCATAATCCCTGATACATTTAATCCAAAAAACAATCTTTACCCCAGAGTAGTATCTAAGTGTGCAACTTGTATGACTTTTAAATATTAGTGTTTGGCAAGGAGTATTTTTAACCTTTTGGGCAGTTTTGACATCTGTAGAGCAGTAAGATTCTCACTGATCTTTAATTATTGAATTATTATGCACATTGTAAGAATAGCCAAGATTCTGATAACAAGAATTCTTTTCTTCCCTTCTTTTGTTCCTTTCTTTTTATTTTTTGGTGGCACTGGGTAGTACTCAAGATTGAACATGGGGCATTTGCATTAAACTATACTTCTTTTAAATATTTTGTATGTGTTATTTTGAGTCAAGATCTTGTTAAATTGCCTAAACTGGGGCAAAACGTGTTATCCTCTTGCCTCAGCTTCCCAGAGTACTGAATATTGTGAGCCACAATATTCAGTTTGGGTGTCAGTCTTGAATTAGGAGATGTTATAGCATCTTGTCACTTATTAGCCCTGCCCTGAATTCTCAGGAAAGGCAGTGTCTTTACAAGTCTGAGTTATAGGGACTACAGCATAGGCACATTACATTTATAAGGGATTAGGGCATCTGCCCAAATTCTGTGGTATGAAAGAATATATCTGCATTTTCCCAAGCTGTGTGAGACTATGATGTCTGCACTTTCCTGGGATGTAGGGATTGTAGTAGTGTCTGTTAGCCCAAAACTGTGGATGACTGTTTTGTGTGCACATTTTTCAGTTGTTAGTGGCTGCAGCTTCTGCCCAGTCTGAGCTTTGAGACATGACAGTGATTGTCCTAATGTTTTATGTGATGGTGTTCTGGTTTTTCTTTAGATTCTATGCCAGGGATATTCATGGGAATTATGAAGGTTTTATAGTGTTCACTGAGAAACTCACATAAGTTCTCTTTGAATTTAGATTTCCTTACCTTCCTAGAATCTGTACTTCCTTGTCTGGTGGGTCAAGAATTCATTTTTTTTAACTTTAGACACCTTTCCAGTATCAACATATTCTCTTCAGCTTTTTTCAGCCCTTACAACTTACCCAGACCAGTGTTCCACATAAAGGGCAGTGTATGCAAAATATAATTTGAATGAGCAGGAGAAGCACAGAAGGGAAAAAGAGGAGAGGATGGGAGAGAATCAATTTTGATCCACTCAGAGATAACTGGATTTCTTTCTTCTAACTAATCCCTCCAGATAAGAAATTTTGCTTCTAGATTTCCAACTAGGGCCAGGGAAACTATACAAGGAGGCAGGGGACATACTAGTTCCACATGTGAGTTTCTTCTTGACTGTGTTTTTCTCAGCAGCACGACTTACAGAGCAGACAGTCATGGTTTCTTCCTTTGGCAGAAAGGATTTTTTCCTCTGATATTTTCAGAGATTCTGAGAATTTCCATGGTGGACGCCATGTCTTGGGGAAAGACTTCACAGAGAAATGAGAGTCATATAGATGGGGACAGCTAATTGGAGAAGACTAGTAATTAGGGAGGACTGTATTATGAGCCACACTGTGGAAAGGAAAAGTAAGTTTGCCCTTATGGAGTACCATGTCCTAAAGGAAAGTCAATCAGGGAAAGGCTTGGTGTTAGAGTATCAATCCTAGGGAAGGATCAATGACAGAGAACTGAAGAGCCAGGCACAGTGTAAAGGCAATTATGGGGGAAAGAATAGGGAGAATTAATCACAGAGAAGGATCATTTGAAGGGATAAAGAAAGGGGTCAATTGTTTGAAAGGGCCACATTGTTAAATCTTGGGTCTGATTTTTTCATTGTTGCCAGTCTGCTATTACTCCTGATTTGAAGAGAAAAATAATCTCCCAGATAGACAAATATGGCTGATGGAAGAGGTAAGAATTTGGCAGGAGGTAAGCATCAAAGGAGCTATTGTAAGGAAAGAGAAGGTAGCCAAACCCAAGGAGTTTTGTGGGGAAGTGGAATGGTAAGAAAGGAAGGGGATGCTAATGGAGAGAGGATGCTGATCAAGACCGTGGAGGAGGTCTGAGACCCCTGAAGGGGCTGTCAGTATTTATTTGCTTTTCTGATTCCTCTTGAAAGAGAGAAAATATTGGAGCACTCAGAAAGGTCTAGAGCTCATTTCAAAGAAATTATCTTTATAAAACTGAAGGACTGAGCAAGTCAGGTGCTGCTGGAAAATTATCCTTAACATTGAATAACTAGAAGTTACCTCCATGTCTTCCTTTTGAGATCAGGGAAGTAAATTATAGTACAGTGTTATATTCTGTAGTCTTTCTAGGAATTTTTAAAAAATAATATTAAGGGCCACAGAAAACTAGTCTTGAGAAATAAAAAAATAAAGTTGAAAAAATACTCATATGTTACTTCTGTGTCACACATCAGACAATGTTCCTGCATCACTGTGACTCCCATCACCTCTCACCAGCCTACTGTAAAGTCTCTACGAGGGCTAACCACCTCTTCTCTTCATACCATAAAGTCCTCTCCAAAAAGCGCCCAGAGTGGTCTTTTGTAAAACATAAATTACATTATCTCATCACTTTACATAAATTCCTCAAATGTCTTCTTCTTGCATTGAGAATGGAACAGAAACTCCTCACTGTTACCGTGAAGCTCTATAAGTCTGGAGTGTCCTGTCTTTCCTGATTTCTCTCCTCTCATATCCCACTGGGATCTGTTTCCAATGCTGCATCCATGCTGATCTTTTTTCTGTCTGTTAAATGCTCCCAGCATGCACCATTTTAAGGACTTTGCAATTTCTGCTTTTTCCCCTGATTTGCTTTCCCTGTACAACAAGGATCAACAAACTGGCCTATGCCCTGCTACGTTATAGCCTGAGGAAAAATAATATTTTTACGTTTTAAAGTGTTTGTGTTTGTTTACTTTTTAAGATATGATAGAGACCATAGGGTCCACAAAGTGTAAAATATTTACTGTCTTGTGCTTTTCTGAAAAAGGTTACCAATCCCTGACCTAGACCTTTGTGTGGCTACTTCTCATCATCCAAGTTTTAGCTTAAATGCTGACATTCCACAGAAGCCTTTCTTCAAGCACTGTCCTTCCGCTGACTAGACATGCCCACTCTCCATAAGTAATATCAATAAAGGTCATTGTTGAGCATGTATCTTGTGCCAGAGAATTCTGAGTTTGTGAGAACTGTTGATCATGGGCAGCATGAACACAATGAGCTGCAAACAGCCAAGGGTATGGAAGTCCATGAAGCAGACAAGGTGGTGGACAGAGTAGGTGTGTGTTTTGTGCTCTTGCCAGGAAAGGTCTCTCTGAAATGGTGACGTTTGTGTTAAGACCCAAAATAATGAGAGAGGTTGTATGCAGTGTAGAAGGAACAACCAGATAGTTGTAGAAAAAAGAACAGTTAAGAGCTTGTTGCTGGTGTGCATGTGTTTTGAGGAGGAACGTTTTAAAAGCAGCACGTTAAGGCCACTCTAAGTATACAGAACAGACTTTGCTCCCTTCTGCTCATGAATTTAGGATGCTTTCTAGCCATACGTTGTCCAATATCCCTTTGAATTGATTTACTCTTTTACTTAGCAGTCGGCAAATGATACATAGATTTCTGTTTTGGAGTTTATTTGAGAACTTAGGAATAACAATTTTAAAGCTAAAAAACTGGTGTAATAGGCTCTGAATGTGAAATGTCATTTAAATTTCACTAGGATTATTTTCAGCATTTCCTAAAATTTCCTTCTTTTGTAAGGGCAACTCGAGTGTATGTCCCATCATTTCACCTTTTTTTTTTTAAAGAAAGAAAATACCTGTTATGTCTTGAGTCTAAATGTCCTACCAAATCCTCACATGGTCACAACTGGAGCTTTGCAGAGGTGACTGGTACCAGATTGGGTGGTTCTGGATTAAGTGTGTGATACTAGGATCAAGAGTATGTGATTACTAAACTTGTTTATTGATTGGTTTGGCATAGTTCTAAGAGTGGATGAGGGAAGATCCACCCTGGTTATCAGTTCTACTGGCCCTGAGGGATAGCACCTGATAGAATATAGTGGACAGGAAGAAGGCTGCTGTGGTCCTTTTCCTGGCTGGTTACTGCTTTTGCCTGCCATGAACTGTTTCTCTCTGTGATGCCCCTCTGCTATGCCACCCTGCCTTGGAGCCAGCCAACTATGAACTGAAACCTCTACAAACTGTGAGCTACAATAAACCTTTCTTCTTTTACCTTAGGTTGTTGGATATTTTGTCTCATCAAGGAGAAAAGTGACTAAGACAGCACCAGTGTTATTCAAAATTCTTCCTACAATTGAATCCTTGGCAACTTGTCTGCTTAGCTTCTCTCAGTGTATTGAGAGTCTAGAAAAGTTACTGAGCTAGCTTTTATGCACTCTAGTGTTGCATAATTTTCTTCTGTGTCTGTGTGTGCATGTCCGTGTGTCTGTGTGTGGTATCTGTGAAGGTGTGTACCAAAACACTGTTTTGTGTCATAAATTATCTACATTTTTCTAATCATGCTATAATAAGCAATATATGCATTTTATTTTTTTAAATTTCAAGGGGAAAAATACTTCCATGTAATGAGGGAACTGTGTTTCTAGAGCAAGGCAGTAGAGTTCTTACAAACCAGGCCTGTGGCTCTCAGTAGTGGCCCAAGAGGCTCCAGCCATTTATTCTATGTAGCTAGGGATGGTCAAAGTCAGATACAAGCAGGACTCCTCCATCCTGAGCCCACACGTTACTCTCCAGAACAGAGCCCTGGCAGGCTATTCTACTCCAGTCATCAAGCTCTGCACATGGGGAATGATAAAATAATGAGGAGTTGTCTGTTTATCCTGGGGTGGGGTAGGAGGAGAGAGAGAGAGAGAGAGAGAGAGAGAGAGAGAGAGAGAGAGAGAGAGAGAGAGAGAGAGAGAGATTTTTAAGAACTCTGGTCCAGAGGGAGAATCCAGGATTCATGATCAAGGTCTGGACCACTTGGTTCCATATTTACAGAGCAGAGCAGCTGTAACAGATGTTGGCAGGGCTCAGCCAGCTTTCCTCAGTGTTCATCATTCTATGTGCTCTGACTTTTAACAGCCATGAAGTGTGCTCCTTGTCCAGGTCATCTCTGCCTGTTGGGACCAAACTTGACATGTTAGGGAATTTGTACCCTTAGGAGCAGCTTGGAAATGACTGGCAGGTGTAGGTGGGAAAGTGAGAGTTTCCTACACTGTCTGCCAGAGCCCCCTAGTAGGATTCTATTTCCTTCCCCAATGAAAGAAGCTGGCTTAATAACACATGATATATTTTCAGCTTTACCTTTCAGCTTTGCCTTTGCTCACTATTTCTTTTCAATGACTATTTGCACTCAAATTCTTGTCTCAAGACCTGGTTCTGATGAACCTATACTAAGACAGTCCAGTAAAGCATGGAGGTCTCTATCCACATCTTTTTCTATGTTCCCTAATAGTTGCTATTTGAGTCAAAAGGAAATTTAGAGTTAATCTAATAGGGATTTTCTAAGCATCCAACACCTCTCAGTCACTTTATTAAATGGAGAGAGAGAGAGAGAGAGAGAGAGAGAGAGAGAGAGAGAGAGAGAGAGAGAGAGAGAGGAGCAAGCAGGAAAGAATGACACTTCATTATTGCTGATCTGAGTAATCATTCTAGCTGGGCATGTATCTCTCAGGCACTTCGAAGGTGTAATAACTGCCCAACACAAGAAATATTGCAAAAGCACTTGTAAGGAAAAAACCCTTTTTTTCTCTCTATTCTGACACTGCACACTGGTCATTTCTATGGGCAGATGACTGGGAAACATTCTCTGTACACCAAGTCATTCTTCTGCAAACATCAACTTAGTCTACTATAATTCAGTTCAACTCTAAAGGTAGAGTTAAATCCCAGAAGTTAAGGGCTCAGGCCCATAGGACTGTCTTTTATCTTAGAAACCAGTTACAACTAGTAGGTCACCCCTATACTTTTACTTGGTTGGCTGTCAGTTAGGGTTTTGCCCTTACCTCCTTGGACTCCAGCAATTCACTGGAAAAGTTCAAAGACTCAGAAAAATGGTTATGTTTACCAGATATAATTATAAATGAGGTAATTAAAAAATACAGGTGAACCACCAGAGAAGAGATGCAATGGGTAAGGTATTGGGGTAGTGATATGTGAAACAGCCAGGTCCTCTCTAACCAGCTACTCTCCTAGGCTCTCAGTGACCTGAAGCTCATCATATATTGTTGTAGAGTTTTGATACAGCTTCTTTTCACTATCCTACTCCCATCCTTCCTAAAGGTAAGTGCATAGGAATAAAAGTTCTTCTGCTGATGTGGCCTCAGTTAATGGCCTCACATGAAACTGTCTAAGGGTCACACCCTGTCTAAGATCTCATCACCAAAAACCAGGGACTATGTAAGAGGATCCTTATGAATAACAAAAGACACTTATGTCATTGAGGAAATTCTAAGAGTGTAACACATTCTATGACAAGAAGTTGGAAAAACACCAAATATATTTTTACTACATCACAGAACTAATTGTATTAATATTTACTCATTTATTAGTTAGTAACTTGTTCATTTATTGATCTAGGTACCAGAGGGTCAAAAATGAGTGACAAAGCCTGAGATTATAGAGAGAGGCGCTCCCAAGGATGTGAGAAGCATATATACAACCCTATTCCTAGAAATGAGGCATAGCTAGAGGGGGCAAATGAATTCCTGGGTGTGAAGAATGGGGAATAAATCATTCATTTGTTCCTCTCTGTTATTTCTTTGGTTCATGAATTAGAACAAATATTTACAATGCCTCTGCAGAGGCCTCTATGTTTCTATGAAAATAGCCCAACCTGGTTATGAAGCTTCAATGAAAACTTGCATGCACACAAACTCAATTTTAAATTATTAAAAAAATAAGAATTAATGAGCTAATATGTTTGAAAATCAAAGTTATATAAGTTGTATAAATTCAAGGAATAATTATTTGGGTCATTTATAATGCATCCATTCATGTGCTCCTAATTGCTTAATTCATCAACATTCCAGGGTTTATATTTATTATTTTATACTCTCTCCTTCCTTTCTCAGTATGAAATTATCATACTAAACTAACATACTCATTTTATAACCTTCTTTAGACAGAGGATGTTCAAGAACCTGGTCTCTATCCCAAACTCCAAAGTAGGCCTCAGTTTTGGCAATTTGCCTCCAAATTCCTTACCCAAGTCACTTCTGAAGGGTCCGGAGAACTGAGCAGCCTTGGACCTGGCCTGGAAAGAAGGGCACTGCCAACCTTCTGACTTCCTATCCTTGTTTTTGAGTCATAACGCTTCCCAGAGTGACTTTGCTGTTACATCTTCTGGCCATTCCGAACAAAAAGCCCCATAGGAGATGCAGCTTTTCCCAGAAGGGTGGATTCTATGTTTCACAATGAGAGAATGCGCATACTACTGCTAAATCTCACCATAGCTTTGAATCCCCGCATTTGGATGGAGAGTTCCAATTGCCAGTTTTCAGGCTCCTAAAAACCTTTACAGCAACTGCAACCCCCCCAACTTCCCTTTTAACACTGTGAGAAAGTGGTGATGATTTTCAGGGATCATGAGGTACATATTCTGAACAAGTAAAGGTTCCTTTTGAAGGAGGATAGAAGAAATAAAGGTCAGTAGAAGAGAGACAAAGAACATTGTAATTTGAAATTGTACTTGTGAGAAAAACTGTAGCTTTGGAATGTAAAGTTACCCAAGGTTACAATGTCTTTTTCCTTTCTAAGAAATTCATCCTCAAAGCAGCAGCACTATTGTGATTTGTGTCTCTAAACTTCAAACACATGCAAATGGCCTGCACTTTAACTCACTAGGTAACCAGAGAGACAGAAGGATGGCAATCCCAGGTCACCCATCTGGAAGACACTCAGGAAACTGTACAACCCCCCCCCATCCTCCCACCATACGTATCTCTCTTAAGGCGCCCCCTGACTATGTGACTTTTTTTCTGCCTAATGAACTTCTCCATGTCTTTCACTGATGTGTCTCAAATTCTTTTCTTGTGACAGAAGGTAGCCTATGCAGGGGTATGGTGGAGTTGAGGTCCCTATCTCCTCTTTGGGGGAAACCTCCTCAGATCCCATCTACTAACACTTTTGTAAATTATTGTCAACCTGGTAATTGTGTTTTGGAACTTATAAATTGCAAGTATACAACAATACACGTTGTATACTTGTATTGTTAGTCGATGATAGTTTATCGAACCTCTATTAAGTTTTCATCTCTGGTTACTCATGCAACGGTGCATAGTGAGGAGTTCATGATCTGGAAAGTAAGTCCGTTTGAAAGAGCTGGATGCTCGTCTTTGTAGCAATGAGAGGGAAAACACGTCTCTCGTATTGCCTTGTGTTTCCTTGTTTAGTGATTTCCTTCTCTATGAACATCTTAAAGATCAGCACTCTGCCATTCTGTTCCCTGTCCCTTGCTCCTAGCACAGTGTCTGCAGGGATCCTACACTCAGAAGACTGTGCTATTGGCTGTCTGTGTCATTGGCTGCTTAGGTTCACATATCTAATTCCCAAGAAGCAGAGGAGGCCATTTATTTTCATGAAAAATGAAAAGGTTTTATGAAAAGCGGGCTCTGAAGGAGATGGAGGGGCCTTTTGTTGCCCTAAAGTTTCATCTCACTTTGTTCAGGGTGTAACAGCTTTGATAGTAAAGATGAGAAAGGAGAAAAGGAGTAAGACAATAGACTAGGACATTGCTGATTCTCCTTTGGTGTTGTGGGACCAGCATCTCCATATTTCTTTTCCATAGATAGAAGTGTTTATTTTCTATCCATTCATCTGAGCTGAGGAGGGGCTGAGGTGGGCAGCTTACACTCTCAGCCTGAGGAAACTTGGAGAAGTAGCTCAGTTGTTAATGATCCAGTTTTCCCTCTTGACTACCGTCGGAAAGGAAATGTATACATGGACACGTTTCCCCAGGGCACAGCATCAAGTGTCAGCACAGCTCACGCCTGTGACCCAACTTGGCAACCTGCATTTCATGTTGGCCCATCCTGTTAGATAAGCAAGTGACTTCTACTTCTCACCAGAAGGATCTAAGGAGTAAACACATGCTTGGATAATACTAGCCTTTCAAAATTAACCGTATTCAAGTCAACATTGTATGGTAACTGCAAAAAAATTGGGCAGAAATACTTCACCACTGGGAGCTACTTTTCAGACTGAAGGACACATCCAAATAACATTGTCAGAGCTGGCAATACACAGCTAGAGGAAATGTCATTGCCAGGCAATTCGAGAGTGGTTCTTTAGAAGGTTGGAAATGCCCTTTGTGTGTTCCTACTGTGCGCCAACCACATGCCAACTGACCTTATCTGAAGAATTCCATGCAGTCTTCCAGGCCAAAACATAGTTGTGATAGACTCCTGAGGTAAAGTAAGAAATTCCACTCTGAATATATTTCTTTGGCATCTTTTGAATTTGTTATTCAGAGAAGCTGCAGACTCTGCAGACACAGGAACGGCTTTGAAAAGCTGTCCTCTTATAAAAAGAAGTCTGTATCTGACTACATTAGGAAGGTAAATAGCAAGGCAGACAGAGGCTTTCCTACTTGTATTTCTACCTTCTTGTGCTTAGAATAATCTTTCTACAGGAAGAAGATATTCAGGGTTCAACACCTGGGCCAGTTAGAAATGACCACAGGTGGCTCCGTATGTTCACCTGAATCACAAGACCACTCTGGCTTATTATGCACCCAAAACTCCCACAGTCTGCACCAGCTCCCTTCTACTCAGAAGCTGATACCCAATCCCTTGAGCTTCAAAAAAGGTCAACTACTTTGCCTGTCTTTGGGCCTAACACTTCCACATCTTAGTCATATAGTAAAACCTATATGTTCTTCTTCTTGATACCTGTCTATGGTCATTTGTTTATTTTGTAGATTAAAATTATGAAAACTTCAGAGTGAAAAGAATAAATTTAAGACTTCCCTATCTTCTTGATTCTCATATTACAAATAAAACAACAGATCTCTAAAGGTAATTCAATTGATACATAACCACTAATAACTATGGTTGTTTCTTATGGGCCCAGTGCAGTGCTAACCCCAGAAACTCCAACACCTGTATTCAGTGCAGACAAGGGTGAACGAGACATGCTCCCCAGGGGGCAGAGGGTGAATAGACACCTGTTTTTAGATGCTTTAAACAATTCTAGCCTCCCACCGTGATGGGGAAGGGCAAATACAGCCATAGAGCAGTCGATAATCTCCAGTTACTACATTAACATAGTACAAGTTACACTCCAAGGTAAAAACCTGAGATAATAATGAAAGAGTGCTATGATTCACACCTAAAAAAATCCTCCACAAGTCTCATGTTTAGTGGTGGAGTCTGGTCAGAAGGGGCAGATCACTGAGGACATGATTTGGAAGTGTGTATTCTCATTCCTGGCTCCTCCTTTCAGTTTTTGCTTCCTGGCACCATGCAGCAAACAGCTTTCCTCTGTCATACTGTTTCTGCCTTGGAGCTGGTCAGCCACTCAGTCTACTGAAACTGTGAGCCGAAATCAGTTTCCCTTCCTTTAAATTGTGGGTGTCAGGTATCTCGTTCCAGTGATAGGAAAATGACTAATACAGACAGCATTAGATGAAGAGCCATACACAAGAAGATGCAGCCTGAGCTCCCCTTCCACAAGCCAAGAACGTCAGTGTGCCTCCTTTTGGACTTCTGTAAAACAACATTATCCTATCTTCTTCTTTGGACCATTTTTGTCCCCTATCAGTTTTCTCCTTTTACCCCAGCATAACAGTCAAAGATCCTGTTCTTGTATTACTGTACTCCTGCCTAACTCCTCTATTGGAGAGCACAAGAACCAACAGAGTTGGTAACAGTTGGTCCCTCAGTCCTTTGTCCCTACTCTGTGTACCCAAGACCATCCTGTTGGTGTGTGATGCGGCTGATACTGACCTCATACTACCTTGCTGGAACAGTACAGGTACCAACTGGATGGGGCACTGGTCCACTCTGGGCCCTGAGGAGACCTGAATGTCTACTATGAAGTTGCTCTTCATTCATGAGATGTTTCTGATCCCACCTCAGTCAGTCAACTCTGGCCTTAAGGCTGATTTTCCAGCAGTTGATAGAGGGGAGCCAACACTTTCTAATAGGGGACAAATGAGAACAGAGCATCCTCGGCAGTGGCTATTTATGCTTGGCGTGCAAACTACATAGCCTCAAAGAGCACACAGCTTTCTTTCAGATGCCAACTCATCAGTACTTGGTGAATGACTTTAGATAAACTTCTGAATCTCAGTACTTCTGTTTTCCCATGTAGAAAATTGGACAAAAATGGTGTCTGTGTTAGGATTACTTAAGTTAAAACCTATGGAAGTGCTTGCAAAAAAACTGTCAGTTTGTCTCTGTTTTTGATCTATTATTATACACACTTGACCGAAATAATGTTAATAATGCTAAGTAATAATCAGTATTTACAACTCAAAGGAGTTAACACAGTGATGTAGATTTCCATCTTTTCATCAAAAGTTGGATGTTTTGCCAGTGTTGAGTTGATGTGTGTGAGTGGTCAATGCTGACTGCTGCTGTGGACATCTCCCCTGCTGGGCTCCACAGATCCCTCTTGGGCCTCCCTTCTCTTCTATCTGCTCAACTGCCGAAGCCATGAAGAACATTGGAGTCTGTACCTTCTTACTTGGTATTTGTTTGCCTTGTACCTGCCAACAGAGGTTATGACATATGACCCTTACTTCTGAGCTGAAGCAACTGGGGAAAAGTCAGGATAGGATATGCATCTGGAGAATGTGACCTGGAGTCAGAGGCCAGCGAGAGAGAGCAAAATGCTCCAATGTAAGACCAGGACAGAGGATTTATGGTGGTGGCAACCAAGAGTCTCAGTGCAATGTTTTAGCCAGCAGACTGTCACTAGCTTGAAGGCAGTGAGCTACGCTGTGACACATATTTACCTGCTAAATTATAGCACTTGAAACTATCCAGGAACCTGGCCACACATCCAAGGTCATTTCTCAGTGATGGATATTGCAGAGAACACAAACAGGATGTTCCAGCAAGGCCACCTGGTGTAGGGAATCAGGCTCTTTCCCAGGATCTTAAGGTCCGGCCCGTTTGACCCTTCCCGACCTTATTTCTTGGCAGCTTGCACCTTGCCTACCAGGCTTCAACCGTATTGTGCTTCTTTCTGTTTTAGTATATTTCAAAGCTCCTGTCTGTTCCTGGCTCACTCTTCTCCCGATGTGCTCACTACTGACTTCTGCTATATAAAAATGTTTTCCCCATAAACTTTTCCTGAATCCCAGACCCCAGTCCCTCCAACATAGTCACTTAGTATCTGATCACTGTTTGATGCACATCATGGCTCTTATTACTGTAAGAAATTATTTTATTTACTGATTTCTCCCCTCAAAAGATTGCTAGTTCCCCCAGACAGTGATCTGGGTGGCTTCTTCTCTTTCAATCTCAGTCTTCTTAGAAGCTCACAGACACCTAGTAGGTGCTCAAGAAGCAGAGTAGTGTGTTTAGACATGCGACAATGTGCACATTGCTCATTCCCTGTGCACAGCACCTATAGAGTAAACATATGCCTTGAGAGACACACATCTGTTCCCAATCAGTGAGTGAAGGACATAAGTGCCACAGGAGAAGTAAAAATAAGGATAAAAAGAACATGAAAGTGGAGCTATTTATCTTACCCAGAAGTATAGGAGTTGGACTAAGGTAATCAGCAGAGACAAGGCAGCAAAACAAACTCCTTTGGTTTGTAGTCTCTCCAGTCACCCAAAAACTGTTAAAAATGCCTGTTAAAAATCTTTTGAAAGAATACTTTCCAAATTCCCTGAGCCTGAAGAACATGTTCCTTCTGCCTTATGGAAATGAAACAAGAAGAAATTAAGACAGAAGCAACTTTGCACGTTTCTCTGACATTCTGAAGCATGTTCAATACAATTTTATGCCATTGGTTATTACATTGCCTTCTTCAGTTGATATATATTGCACTTCAGGAAGCTCAACATCCTATTTTCTACATAGCGAACCTTTTCTATTTGATTAATGGTTGCCTTCATGCGGTGTCTTTGGCCAGCTCTGGAAATTTAGGCAAGTGGTTCCTGCAAAGGAATATAGATTCCTTCTTTACAATATTATTTCCACTAGATAATCAGATGTTATCTCAATACCATCTCATTCACCTTAGTTCCTTTAAGCATTTAAGAGAAAAGTCTTTAACATTCTGTGTACACATGCATGTATGCATGCCAGCCCATATCCAAATAGTAAATGTTGAGGAAATTGGTATAAAATACCTCTGCCTTTCTAACTGGGTGAATACAGATTTCTCTTGGTCTATGAAATGATCCATCTTCCACCTCTTTTTCTGTGTCTTAAGTCTGTTTATCCTCATTTACTGAACCAAAGACATATCTGCAAGGAATTTACTAACAAATTACATTCTAGAAAGCCCCATAGGTATCAAGACCCAAGAAAGAAGTTACATAAAGATGGTGTTTCAGAAGTCAACTCTTCAGCCTGGTCCTGATCTGGAATATAAATTATGCTTGAGAGTTTGTAGGTATGGCACAAAAACATTTTCAGTCTTAAATCTTGAAGGTGAAATGGCCCTAACCTGAAGGCAGTTTCAAGCTATGGACAGCTAAAGCAAACACAAACCTGGTGGAAGAATCTTATGTGATGGAGGCAAAGCACCAACAGTATACTTTACATCCTTTGATCCTTTCTTCCCCCTTTTTTCCTCCTTGTCCTCCATCTCTTTCCTCTCCCCTCTCTCTTCCTCTCCTCTCTCTTCTCTTCCCCTCCTCTTCCCTTCCCTTCTTCTCTCTCATCTCTCCCTCTCCCATGGGCAAGAGGTTAAACTTTGGCTTCTTTTTGTTGCTTTTTATTTTTTTACAAACTGTAAGCTGACATTATCTTTCACTCAACTGATACAGAATTTGAGGCTCAGAAAAGTAAGATAACATACTTAAGTGAGTGAGACATGCTGGTAGCAATGCTAAGTCTAACTCACAGCCTGAAGCCAACTATTCTGTGTGGTCTTTAAGCTCGCTGGCACAGCAGGTCCAGTAACTCAGATGTTGCCAATGAGGAAGTCATTCCAGCTACTCAGACATATGTGACAGTTATGTGCCCAATATGCACATTGTAATGTACACCCACTTATGACCCTCTTAATGATGTCATTCACCCTCATGCAGCCCCTGGGACATTTCTCTTGCTGGCCCGAGTTGCAAATCCTATAATCTGACAGCTTTGCTTTAATATATCTAATAAAATTAAATAGCATCATATAAAATTAAAGTCATAATTAAAAATTGATTAGCATGTACTGTCTACTGGCCTCAGTAGCTTCTGTAGTATCTTAAACAGTAGTTATATAGCTTTATTGATTGGAAAAAAAAGATAAAGTGCAAAATAAAACCAGCAAGCTAGCTACTGTTCACGGATGAAAGCAGCAACAATGTCAAATTGTAAGTGCTTCAGCGAAGTGTCAGATGTGAGGCTTTAAAAGAATGTTTTGGCAAGGAGAAATCCAGGTGAAAGAGACTGACCTCAACAATAAACATGTTTCTTACAGACCTTTATGGAAGAATAAATACTTGTTTTACACACAGAATTTTATGGGATTTTAAGCCCCTTAAGGAGGGTTCTATTGCATTAGAAGCACCAATCAGATAAACAAACAAACATCCTACATGTTTTTTTCTTTTAGTGGAATGAGAGAAATCAGAAGTCAGAATTCACTGGTTTGTCTCTTTCCACCCAGTTTGCTAGTAGGTGATTGTAGGTGGTTAGCATATTTCTGCTTCAGACAACGGAACAGCTATCCCCTCTCCTAAGTTTCCAAAGTGCTCTACATTTCTTACTTTTGTAAACTTCTTGTGGCATTGAGTTTTAATATTTTGATTAGGTTTTCTACATCAGTAAGTAAATAAGGACGCTCCTGTTTGTCATTGTCAGTTCTGCTAAGCTAGAAATATAAGGAAACATTTTTTCCTGTCCCAATATTGAATCCTCAAATTAGGTTCACACAAATAAGGAACTAAAAAATGCCAAAAGATGTTGGATCTTGGATTTGACAGGGCAACTCAGAATAGAGCAGATGGAGAATCTAATAGCCAGAGATGTAGAAAGAAAACTGCACCTCAGGAATCAAGTCAAAGGCCTGAGTTCCTCATTCAACTCATGAAACTGCCATTTTCATATTGTCTTCTCTGCCAAGCTTGATGCTGAGATGTATGTACATTGTATGACGACACTAGTGTTGATATTATCCTTATCAAATGGGTTGTGAAACCTTCAGTGAGAACAGGGCTATTCATATGGTCATATTGTTGGGATGCACTGATGTAAGAATGCAAAACTTAGAGGGCTTCATTGTGCCTCTTTTATACTGCCCTCTACTTTTTGCTGGTTCTTCAATTCAGAGATATGGGAAATTGATATTCTCAGCAGTCTGAAATACTGGTAAGAGTTGTCAGTGCTAGAGAAAGAACGAGGAATGTTTATCAGTCCATATTTACTTAGGCGGAAAGAGGACTAACATTTACATCAGCCTACTACCATTTAATGCTGTCTTACTGTAGATAACACTACAAGGAGTTTCTTTTGTTTTCTTTTTTCTTTCTTTCTTTCTTTCTTTCTTTCTTCTTCTTCTTTTTTTTTTTTTGTCTTTTTTAGACAGGGTCTCATTATGCAGTTCAGGCTGGCCTTGAGCTCACTTTGTAGCCCAGGCTGGTCTCAGACTCACAATGATCTGCCTGCCTCAGCCTCCTGAGTGCTGAGATTACAGGTATTCACCACCATGCCCAGACAGACTTTCTACTTAGATCCTGTGTTATTTTAGAGTTTTCAAACTACTTTTACAACACTCACTCCTTTGCTCCTCTATGTTTGAAAGCTGAGGAAACTGAGGCTCAGCTAAGTTAAATCATGATTGTGGCTAATCAGTAAGGATGTGGCAGTTCAAGACTTTTGCTGTCAGACATGGAGGTTCACATCCTGGCATCTTGTCGAAATCACAACAACATAGAAAAACAGGGTATGTCCATCTAAACTCAAATTATGGTTCACATTTGATTATATATGAAAAGCCTAAATTACATAATATGAGAATTAGAATTCATCAGTATCTTCAAAACTTTTGATCTACCTGCTACAGCATTGCAGGAAAGCTACAGTGACGTTAGTATTTTCCAGGCATGCGCCAAAGCTTACCAGGAGAGCAACACTAAAGAAATATACGCAGTTCACTAATGATCTGCTGAGGAACTGAGGATTGTCAATACAAGTGTGATGAGCGCCACAAACAAACCAAATATCTACACAAACAGGAGAATGTATGGATTATATTCTGAGCTGCTGTCACCACCCAATAATTGCTATATAGATCTCAATCTTACTCAAGAGAAAAAAACATTACCGATGTACATGTAATAATAATAAATCATTATGGCCTTGTCTTCTTGCTTGACTTCCTTTGGCCATGTTTTTCTAAATGTGATGGAAAGAACACAGAGCACCCACATCCCATCTTTCAAGCCATCAAGCAGCATAACGTCACATAGCTCCTTCACTGACTCTGCCCTTTCTGCTTTACTCCTATGAGGCTCTGATAATTACATTGTGTTCCACATAAATAATTCAGGGTAATTTTCCCATCTCAAGATCCTTAGTAATATATGCAAATTTCCTTCTGCTCATATAAGACCACATGCAAGTTTGGAGGCTGGTGCATTAGCAACCTGTAATTTTACATCTGGCATTCTTGGCACATGGTGATGACCTTACTAGTGATACTCCACATGGCCTATTTGTGAAATGGCTCCACTATTTCCCAAGGCATTCCTCAGCAGATTTTCCAAATTCCTAGCATCTCCAACTTCCTGGGATTTCCACTGCACATTTGGCTTCATGTAAAACCTTCTCCCAGGATTCTGGCAATTGACTCTGACTCAGGCATACATGTTTGCCTGGTCTATCAGCCTTCTTTTAAACTCTGGGTGGAAACCTCTATGACACCACAACTCTTATGTTCTTCATGGTGGCAAAAGAAGCACAAAGTGGATGATGCCAAGCTCTGCCACAAACTCAAGCAGTAGCCAAACTACCTTGAACTGTGGCTACAGCGATTACTTAGTGCCTGGGATGTTAAGCATGGTGAAATGAACATGAAGGAATCAATTTTCTAGGCAACTTTTCTCCAGTGGGAACATTCTCAAATGAAACATTTACATAATTTTACCCTTGAGCAAACAATGGGTGGAGTCTTGCTGATTCCAGAGATGCCTCCAAGGTATCCTTATCATTGTGTAAAGTACTTAGTTTCATTTTAATGGCTCTAATCTCTTTATCAACCATACCATCTTAGTAACTTTCCCATCCTCCATCTTGTGACAAAATATTGACACCTACAGCTTGTACAAAATGAGAGACTAATTTTGGCTTACGTTTTTAGTTTATGTTCATTGGCTCCAAAGTAGAAATGGCACAATGGAAAGAAATGGCAAAAATGTCTTCAACTCATACCAATCAGTAAGCAAAGAGAAAAAGGAGGAGCTCAGGACAAGAATAGATCCTTCTGGGTCATGCCCCCAGTGACTCACTTCCAATAAGATACTACCTCCCCCTAGTACATTCAGTTATAAACTTATGAACAGATGAAGTCACTGAGAAGTACATCACCTTCAACACACATGAGAATCTGGAAGAACATTTTAGGTCTAAAGCATAGCACACTCCTTCTGTGACCTCTAACTTTATACATATTTCTTTTCTTGCCAAGCTGAAAAAAATTTTTAAATCTTTTTGCTCTTAGTTTTGCTCCCAATTCTCACTATAAATCTGATTGAAACAGGCTAGCTCTACCCATGCCATTGCCTGAACATTGGGCTGCTTTGAAATTTCTTCTACCAGTTCTATTTTTTACCTTTAAACTCATCCTCGCACAATAAGGTATGTACAAATGGACAAAGTTTTTGACAAAATGAAACAAACATGGCATCTAGGCCAATTTCTGATACAGTCCCCATTTCCATCTGAAACTCCATGTGCCTGATCTTTACTGCCCTCATTCCTATCATCAATCTGGTTCTTGGCCCCAGACAACACCCATTAATCAGGCCATACTTACAGTATTTTAGGATTTCTCTAGCTGACATCTTGAAACTTTCTCAACTCCTTCCCCGAAACCAGCTCCAAATGCTTCTGAACCACATTATCTTGCGTAGTCATAGCAACAACTCCACTTCTCTTAGAAATTTTTTTTGTATTGTCAGCTTTCACATTTCTGGAACAAAATACCTGATGCATGCAATTTAAATGAAGAGGCGTTTATTTTGGTTCACAGTTTCAGAGATTTAACCCACAGTCAGTTGGCTGTAAGGCAGAGGGTCATGGAAGAGCAAAACTCTTCCATGGAGCTCATGGAAGCTCATGGAAGCTTCCATTGAGGCTCAAAGCAGAGTGAAGAGAAAAACGTTTAGAAAGAAAAAGACCAAGGACCATATATAATTTTTAACTTCACACCCACTGACTCATCCTGATATACCCAGAAGTGTCTTAGTAATCTCCGAAGCATCTCTTAAACCAATCAACTTGATGAACAAGATCAACCACTACAGAGGACCATGATTCAGCATAATAGAACTCTACAGAGTTAACTGTTATACTTATCATAATGAACTTCTCCTTTTTAAAAGATAGTCCTCATGAACTAGAGGCACCTATTTATAAATCTTTTGGTTAATCAGAGATTTTCCTATCTACTGTCTGTGCTCCATTTACAACAAACAGCTTGATTTGATCACAAATTGCCTCATTTATTAGATTTTAGCTGGAATCACTCGAGATTCAGAGTCACAAAGCCTAGGTTCAAATTTGGTGCACTCCACAACTCAGGCCTTGAAGTAAACATAGAGCACAATGAACTGACAAAGGCAGGATTCTAATTTCACTGGGCAAAATAACAGTGCTGAATTGGCTAAGAAAAACCAAAAGGTGGGTATTGGCCTCAAAAAAAAAAAAAAAGGTGTTGCACAAGTACTTATATAAACAGTGTTCAGTGCATTTCTATGTCCTAAAATCATATAGAACAATTAACTTCTGAGCCATATGGTCTTTAAGCCTCTCAGATATACACTCTTTAAGCCTCTTACATGTATGTGTCACCTTGCTCCATTCTCCCACACTTCCAAGATAACAGACACACATTTTTTCACATTTGAAAATTTTCCAGATGAAATTCATCAGAAGCTTCCACTATCAGTTTCATTAAGGTAGACAGAATGCTGTTTTCTTTTTAGGTAGCTCACTGTGTTCAAAACTACCAATGAACTGAAAGTGTAGAAATATAAATGTTCTAAGCAGTCATAGTATGTGTCTTTGGAAGTCAATAATTTGGCCATGGTTATAAACCAAATGCTAACACAAAGTTTTTCTTTTTTTTTTTTTCCTTATCATTTTTTTAGCCTTGCTAAGGTTCTTTGGCTGGCCTTGAACTTGGAATAGTCTTGCTTCAGTCTCCAAAGTGCTGGGATTTCAGGCTTGAGATACAATACCTGGCTAAACAAGGACTTGAGAAACAGAAGTACTATTAACCTTATATCCCTATGGGTGAACTTGTAGAAAGGATGTACTGTAGAGGAAGAAATATTTGACCTTCCATTTCAACTTTGAATTTCTTGACCTTCATAATCAAATCATGGACTTTTGTTTCAAGTAGGTCTATAAACAAGGAATTTTAGAGATAGTCCCAATGGCAAAGATTTGCTCAACAAAGAGCTTTTTCAAATCACAGCATCTCATGCAAACCTTCTATTAGATTTAACGGTCCATGTTTGGTTTCTAGATCAGTTTATTTTCATGGAAGTGACTTTTATTTTATTTATATAATTACTTATTTTTTGGTACCAGGGAATCAAACTCAGAGCCTCACTTCCGTAAGTTAGCTTATGCCACTGAGCTAAATCTGCAGCCTATGGAAGTGGCTTTTAAAGCACCATTCTGCTGGGCCTATTCTAACTTTGAGTGCTAGTATGTGGAAAAGTTAACACATCTACAATATTTCTTTTTTTCATCTTCCATATCACTTCTTTCTGGAAGTTGTTCTTTTTCAGCATGATGCCATACTCAATCCAAGTGGCTATACTCCCTGATCATAGAGTGGAAATAGTAGCTTAATCCTCTGGACCCTGTGGAGGTCTGGGCAAGGAGATGAAGGATAAGGGATGTGAGCAACAACCTCAAAAAATGCAATCCTATGAAAGAAATTACCTTGAGTGTAAAGGAATTTCCTCTGTAACTGTGAACGAATAAGATAAATTAGTCCTGGAGATTCTTGCTGTCAATTTTACATCAGACACAACTCTGACAGCAATAAAGAATGACAGCAATAAAGAAAGAAAAAGCTAAAAGAGAAAGAAACAAAGTATTGATCACTTTTTGAGGTCTTGGATCCAACTATGGAAACCCTGAATTTTAAGTTATATAAAGCAAAAAATTCTTTGTGTTTAAGCCAGATTGTTCAATAACAAATGACAGAAAACTAACTCAGAATCCAGAAAAACACAAGTACTTCCAGGCACAGTTCAAATTCCACCTCTCCCAAGAAGATTTCCCTGATTAACCTTTGGAGCTGCACATTTCTGGTGACTCAGATTGCATGCTTGTGTCAGTCAGGGTCCTGGCAAAAAACAGAATCACCCAGATAGTTCAAGCAGATAGCATATAAGAAAGGAGAGACTTGGAGTTGGGGGTAAGGCTAAAGAAAACTAATTGGATATTTTGAAGCATCCAGAGAATAGCAAAGAGCTGTTCTATTTCCAGGGATGAAGATGTAAGGGGAAGAATTGCATTGCTGGAATACAGTGAAAGTTTGAGCCACTGAGGAGGCAGCTCATTATCATTTATGGTCAGCCACTTCCAGAAACACAGCATTAAACACACATGCAATACAAAAAGAAAGGGCTTATCCTATCTTCTCTCTTTTTCTTGCATCTCCTGATAATGCATCTCACTGTAAAACTGAAGCCCAGAGACAAGGAAATCCAGATATTACCACATAGCAGTGATGAGTCTTTGAGTATACAACAGAGAAAGATAGAAACTAAATTTAAGTGAAGAGGTGACATTTAGCAGTGTGGTAAGGTCTCACTTCAGAGTTTGGTTACAGTAATCCATTATTTTTTTTTTTAATTTTATTTAAAGAGAGAAAAAAAACAACAAAACAGAAAAAAGGGTAGCAAAAATACAGAATTCCAAAGGGAAAAAAGACAAGAACAAAAAAAACCACTATGAAATCACTACTTGATAAATTACATACTGTCATCTTGGAAATAGTTGTTCAAGTTACAAAATTAAAGCATACAAAGTAGACATTCAAGCAGGGGACTGTTAACAGTTCTGCTCAACGATCTAACAAAAACAGTAATATGGTCATCTATCTTACACACTTAAACATACATGCAGTTTATGCAGTTTAGAGCACTTTCTTTTCCTATATTTTTTACAGTAGCAATTACACATTTTGGGTTTTATTACTGCTATAGTTCTTATTACTTTTTACACTAGAGAAACAATGTCATACTTATTAATATGATTCTTATTTATTTCACTAATGAGGATAGTCTCAAGTTGTCTCCATTTCCCTATGAAGGCCTCAAGATCATCCTTTTTCATAGCTGAGTAATACTCCATTGCATAAAAATACCACATCTTTTTCAGCCACTCTGTGGTTGATGGGCATCTTGGTTGTTTCCAAGATTTAGCTATTATAAACTGTGCTGCTATAGACATGGGTGCACATATATAGCTGTGATATGACTTTTACAGTTTTTTTGGAAAATACCCGGGAGGGAAATAGCTGGGTTGAATGGAGCTTCCAATCCTAGTCTTCTGAGAATTCTCCATATAGATTTCCATAGTGGTTGGACCAGTCTGCACTTCCACCAACAGTGGAGAAGTGTTTCTTTTTCCCCGCAGTCTCTCTAACATTTGTTATCAGTTGATTTCTTGATGGCAGCTATTCTTACCAGAGTGAGAAGATACCTCAATGTTGTTTTAATTTGCATTTCTCGAATGACCAATGATGGTGAACATTTCTTCATGTATCTATTTGCCATTGGTATATCTTCATCTGAGAAGTATGTGTTCATCTCAAAGGAGATTGAAGAGGATATTAGAAAATGGAGGAATATTCCT